>QVOB01009097.1:0-13169 GCA_014839585.1 Pseudomyrmex concolor | reverse complement strand
CTCGCAGCGACGACGACGCGTTCTTCTTCTTTTATCATGTCGATCTCTTGTATTGTAAAGTTGACAGAATAAACACAATACAAGATTCACTTAATACTCTCGAAGTAAAGGCAACATTTATTTCTATCGCTAACATCTCGAGAAAAATATCCTGTATCCTCTTTCTGAGAATTTGTAAAAAAAAAAAAAAAAAAAAAAAAAAAAAAAAACGCGCACAATTTATTCTGCTATCATCTTCTTTGTATTGATATACAGATTGTGTGCCAATATTTAAATAAACAGGAAATCAATTATGCTATCGAACATTTTTCTCCGGTTCGTTGCGCGCAAGATAAACACTATCGTGCGATGAGAAAGAGCATGAATCGCTTAGCGTTTGCTTGTCCGTTGCTTGTGGGTGACTCACGTTCGCTTATTAGCCAATAAATTCGAACGATTGCACGCGATAATACGCGACACACGTTGTAATTATATCGGCGTTCGTGGAATTCTCATTGTCAGCGAAGAAGAGGTTATCCTTGGTCTACAAATGTTCATACTGGTTCAGCGAGATTACAGCGTAACATTACGATTACTGATTCATCGCGGAGTCCCTATAAAGTTTTAGATTGTCGTGAATTTATAACGTCACTGTTTCCGTCGATACTCAATTTCGCGTTTTTACGACGTCGGTTGTCGAAATAGATTTCCGGCAAACGCTCGTTTATACAGCGGCATAACGCGCACATACTTTTTTATCGTGTTACACAAGACTTAATTACTCGAGTGCACTTGAAGTCTCTCTCTCTCTCTCTCTCTCTCTCTCTCTCTCTCTCTCGATAACATTAATGTTGCGCAAATCAGCTTTTTTTGCACGTAAATATAATAATAGATCAATTACGCAAATAGATAGGCTATTATACATACGGTGCGATACGTGTATATTGCGCAGATTTTCTCTCGTTTTATTATCCAGAACGTCAAACGCGTCGTGTTTGTTTTTGGCGCGTTATATACAAATTTAAATAAATTTGATTTTCTGCAAATGTGTTTGTTATTTATTTCAGCAGACTGCGGCAGTTTTTGTGACAGAGGTTGCGAATAAATTTTTATTGGACGTGTAATAATTGCACGTGAACCTGGCGTTAACATGTCGATAGCTTCAATGTTTTTAGAGTGATATTTTGTTTCGCAACATGCGCGTATTGTGAAGAAATTTCCAAATAAACTAAATGCATCGAAAACATAACACAAACACACGCTCATTCTTTGCGGATAAGTTTATATACGTATACACCAATATTAATAGAAATACACCAATAATAGAAATACACCAATATAATAGAAATCACAATTATTTATTTATTTATAGTGTCAAGAAAATATTACAAATGTACATCAATGTTTATCGTAAATACGTTAACAAAACTTGATTGCGAATCGAATTTTAAATAACAAAATCAAAATCACAAAGCCTTTTTGACACAAAACAATTTTTCGCTCTCACAAGATGTGCTTATTATACCATTTTTTTCGTTGCTCTTTCTATTAGCGATGAAATGATACCGTCCAGCTTCGGCAACTCGCATTAGCAATTCTATAAGATTGCTCGAACGTGCTCCGGTCTTTTCTTTCTTTCTTTTCCTCTTTTTTTTTTTTGTTGATCTCTGACACTCTTCTTACAAGGATTTCTCACGTTTTAACGTTATAACGGACACACCGGAGAAATTTAATGGTCCATGGATAATACTTAAAAGTTTCACGTAGTCTTCGTAGACCCCGCCGATGCAAATCCCTCGTCTATCTTGTAATCGAAATCCATGCCGGCGGCAACGGCGACGACGCTCTTTCCTCAGCGATGTGGATCCTTTGTTCTCGACTTAAATCCCCGGAGTGTAGCTGAGAAACCCCATGGCCCTGGTGGAGCTGGTCTCACAAGATCTCAAGGCTCGCCAAAAAGGGGAAGAGAGATGTTACCGACACCTCTATATACCTTACCTTACCTAGGGATCGAGTTGTTAGGAGATAAGGATTATCGTATCTTATATCCCGGACACGTTTGATTTATTCGCGTATCTTGTCGCGCGTCCGTTTTTTTTCGCTCGCGTTCTGTCCGATATTATTCTTTCGATTTTCTGACTCATGCTCATCGATCACGTTGTTTGCATCGTCCGCGAGTGACTCGTATTTACAACGCATTGTTGCAATCGTATGTTTACATTTTAATTAATCAATTTATTAGTTGAATTAGATTAGACGCGTGATGTGTTCTCTATTATTTTGTTGTATTAGCATCATATGTTTAATGGCATCTCTAAATTGGGTAAATTAATCTGTAATTGTGTAAATGTTGCATTATATACGTACATAGATTACATATCGGTCGTTGTTTAAACAGAACGTATTAGTTAATTGCCGGAGCAAATTTAACGTGTGTTTACGTTAAATTTCTCTTTAGCGAATAAATTCCCGTGGCAACTGTCAAATTCTGCGATCGATCGGATATTTGCGTTATCGATCGCGCGATCTTTGCCTCGATCGTCTTTGTCATGGAATCACTATGTTGTATCGTTCGATACGTCTTCGATACGTCGCTCATTCTCGTTTGTATCGATTTCACGGCATTATCGCGAACTTATACGTGAGTTAATACGCGGTCATAAGCAACCGGCGGTGATACACGGAGCGAAGGTGTTGTTCTCCATAACCACCGTGCAGAGTCAGCGGGGCATTGTAAATTTCTCGTACGTGCCGCGGACGAAACGAGCTACCATCCGCGCCAGCCTGGAAGACAACCCCCCAGACGTATCGGTCGCGCAAAATGGTGCCCACGGCAGCTTCTCTCGTATCACACATCGACCAACGCTATCCCGCACACATCGATCCACGCTATTCGTGCACATCGACCCTTCTCTTCTTTATGTTCTCGTTAATCCTCCCCCCCTTTCCAACTTGCTGTGGCTAAATTCGGGTTAGCCGTACGATGGGATCATAACACGTAATAAGCATTAGTGTGTTATAACATTAACCCTACATATATTGTATGCAATTATGGCAAAAATATGGAAGAAAATAATTGTCAAAAGTCAATTACGAAGATATTAGATAATGATAATTTTACGTGTGTTTGCTTTCAAAATAGATGATGGGTCTTTTTAATGGGAAATTGAGAGAAAACTCATGCTGAATATCTCTCTCTCTCTCTCTCTCTCTCTTATGAAGGCTCGCTGAATTAAATCGCGTCTGATAGCTCACTTTGGAGATCGTCTAAACAAAGACTCTCATTCTCGGTGTTCATTCGGGAACTGTTTACCTAACGATTCAAGAGCGAACAATGTAAATTCGTTTCCGCTTGCTCGGTTATCCGCTTCTGTGTTCTCTCTTTGCGCCCGTTCCCGGCAAATAGCGTGAAGCAATAAATTGGCCGTCACTTCCTTCCTTCCTTCCTTCCTTCCTTCTGTTCGCTCAGGGGTCGCTTCACCGTCATTCTGACGGCCTTTATTGCACGGCTCGTTATAGCTCGCGCTTTCGGTAACGGTTTCGCGTCGAAAAAAGGCGGCGGAGAGAACGGGGTCGGGAGAAAACCGCGTTTTCGTTGACGGTCGAAGGAAGGCGCGGGCAACTATAGATGGGCTCAGAGAAAGAGCCCGGATGGGGACGAGAGAACCTATCCAGCCGCGTTGTTATGTCGGCGCGCGCGTAATTAAGTTGAAAAGTTTCGTGTCCGGGGTCGCGCGCAGGCGGACACGAGACAGAAAGAGAAAGGGAAGAGCTCATCGACTAGAAGACGACAAGAGTGAGAACGGTAGCATTTCGAGAGAGTCGCAAAACGTTCGTTTAATGTGCCAGTAGTTTGGAGGGCGCGTCGTGTAATTTTACGGGCTTTCTGCCAACACGGTATACGCCCGCGTAACGAATATATGTATGTATGTACATATATAATACATATATTATTATATATATGTATTATATATATGTATATTATAAGTATGTATATATGTGTAGTCGCGTATATGTGTATAACTCGGGGATTTGCTCCGACAAATTTCTGATCGCGTTAACGCCACTCAACGACGCTGATAACGGAGTTTCGCAGCGCGCGAGTGTGCAATGGACTGCGTGGAAAATTCGAATACCAGCTATCCACAAGTAGGACATCCCACAAGTAGCAGATTTCGCAATATGCGCGATAGTTTAAGAGGCGTGTAAATTGGTTCGAAATAGAAACAAAAAAATTGGTTTGAAATAGAAACAAAAATGGAAGAAGGAAATTCGCGTATTCTGCGCAACGTAGGAAAAATATGCGATTTGATAGAAGTTGATTGATTACGTTACAACGTAACAGAGAGCTGTACGTTTTTGATTTATACGACATTACATGTACGTAATAATTTATATGTAAGTATACGTTAATAAACTTTTATCATTTCCTTTCTTTCATCATCTTTTCATGAAAATATATTTCGTTAGATATCAAAAACGAAACAAACACTTTAACATGCTGGTGAGATTAAAAAAACAAAACCTGTTTTCCTCTCTGCTTTAGCGCAACAATGGATTTTACATATTTTTCATTACTCATAAGCAATTAAGTTATTGAATATAATTTGTAAGTTAACATGAAACAAGACTTTTTGCCGTCAGCAAATTTTTGCGCGGCCAGTTATTATTATTTTTCGAACAAATAATTATTTTGACGCGCGCCGTTTGCGTTTCAATACAAAAATTCAGATAGCCAGATATAGGCGACGCAACGCGATAAAATAATTGAACGTGATGAGCTTATCGATCTGTTGCGCGGACAGCTGCTTATAAACTGTATGTGACATAACTACCGCGGCTCACGAGGGATAGGCGTATCGCGATAAACGTCGCATAGTATTTATCGTTTTCCACCAGACATGCGCCACTCGATTTATTTCGCCGATCGATTAACACGCGTAAGTATCGCGGCGCGCTTTTTCCGACACGATAACAGTGAATAAAATACCGTATACCATTCAGTTTTCCGGGGATAAGCACGCTTGATGCGCGTTAATCATTTTTGCTTTGTGCAACGCTCCGATCGCATTTATTTTTCATCGTTCTTTAAAATTGCTGGAAATGATTATGAACAACAGGAAGCGAAAAACACAGAGTTATGTCACAAATATACGTTACAAAGAATAAAAAAAATGCGCGATGATATGTACGTGGATTTATTGTTATATTCGTTGAAAAAGATTTCTCTCCGAGTCAATTCTCCTCTCATCCTGTGTCAAACTTCTTCTCGAATATCTTATCTTCAAACTCCGAGAATCCGAGACTCGTGTTTCGTTATCTTTTGGAGAGCATGTGAAAGAGAGAGAGAGAGAGAGAGAGAGAGAGAGAGAGAGAGAGAGATAGCGTCTATCGTTCTGAAGCGATATCGTGCGTGTTCTTGAGATAATAAGAAAAACTCGAATCCGAGCTATTCGAGAAATCACCGTAATCTCTTCGCCAGTGAAAAATTGTCAGTTTCACTTTATCATCTCAGCAGAGAGATAGAAAGAAACGATGACATACATACATACATGTATTACGAGATATTAAGACCACTTTGTATTTTCCTAACGTCTGCAGATAGAAAATCGGGAAAATCGTCTTAAGAGTTCGATTTCGCGATATCTCCTTGCGCGCTATAAAATAAAACGTCGAGATATGCCGAAGCAAGCTACATGTATGTACAAGAGAGACTACTGCTCCAAATCTGCTGTGACCTTCTTTGCCAATCGTCCGTTGTGCATTTCAGTATCACGATTGTGTTCAAAGTCCATTCCAGATGGTAAATAGTACACGTATTTTATCTTTGTTGTGTATTTACAAAATGTATTTTAAAAAATTAAAATTTAATACAATGTTTAAAAAATAACTTTAATGGATTTATTCTTATATTTTTATTTACGAGTTTGTCTTGCATTTGTACTCTGTTGTTGTAAATACATTCCAATGTAGTTTCTAAGTACGTTGCTTGCGTGTGTGCAAATGGTGAAAAACAATATTTAAGTTGTATACACCATTATTAAAAAATACGCTAAACGCGCATGTATATACGCTTGCTCGTATCACATTTAATTTTGTAAAAGAAAACAAGGATAAAAAAAAAAAAAAAAACATCAGTTTCCGATTTGCATATAGTTGACACAGAGTAAAAGCTGCGAGCAGCGAGTTTTAGCTTTAATTCCGCGATGCAAATTTTTATCTTTTCTCTCTCTTTTTTTTTTTTTTATTATTTTATTTCGTGCGTTGTTTGATCGGCGCGATAGTCTCGGTTCAACTTTTTCGACACACAGAGAATATGGACTTCTCCGCGTAGGTTGCCCGCGGCAACAAAACAACCCCGACATTTGCACAACAGGTACATACACACTAGGTGCCATAAAGTTTCGGCTTAATGTCCGACGTTCGTTTTCTGCGCCGTCTGAGCAACGACCGCAGAAGCGCACCGGCGCAGATAAAGACTGAAAATATGTTCGAATTTCGGGCGAGGAGAGAGAAAGAAACGGAAGGCGCACTCCTATATGTATTGCACGTAGCTCTCTGTATCGTACTTTCGTATTATTTCTCTGTAAGTGAATGAATCACCGAGCTATCGTGTTCCGCGCGAAAGGACGTTTACTCAAATTATTTCTTATCTTCTAGCCAACGACAATCCCCTTCCGTTACGTGTATATTGTATATATGTACACATAATGCTATCAGACACCGATAATGATATCATTTGCCACAATTTACCATGTCCGCATTTGATTAAAAGAATCAGTTGTCCGATCCTCTCGGTATCAAGGCGGATTAATGGAAATTAGCCGAGAGAAATAAATTTTCGCATGCGAAAATACATCTCTCCCAATTTTGATTCAAGCCGAAGACATAAAGAGATTTATATTGTTCCCAAGTCCATTATGAAGCTCTTAGCATCTATCGCGGATAGTCGTAGGATTGGATCTCTAATTAACCGATTATTTGAGGCGTCTACGCCGGTCAAGGCTCTCCAAAGAGACCGAAGGACTTTGAGATGATCTGTCTTGGGCCGCGGGTTAAAGCCCGGAGAGAGAGAGAGAGGGAGAGAGTTGCTCCCAGGTTCGATAATACGATTCGCGGACAAAGGATACGTGTCGCCTTTGTCCTCCTAATTGGAGTTCATCCTTCCGCGTCCCCCTTTGTTACCTTTCTGACGGGTATTCTCTCGCCCTTGTCTCCGCGTCGCTTTCGGTCTCTCCAAGTCAGCGTCGTTCTGTCAGCGTTCGTTCCCTTTGGCAGTTCGCGCACCTCGAAGTTCTATGTAACAGCCGGGAAGCTGTGCAATTTTCACGGATGACCGGATGATCATCGCGACCCGTGATATTCCGTGTTTTGTACCGTCATCGGACGGGAATCGCGCACACGCGCGACCTTTGGTTTCCGACGCGTTATCGAGTTATCAAACTGTACTCACACGTGATTGTACGCGGCGGCACATTCGCGGCTCGTGTTGCATTACAGATGTGATATATCTATATACATATGTGGAATGTATACATATGTGGTATATCTATATACATATGTGGAATATATACATATGTAGAATATATACGTAGCAAAATATATACAAAAATTCTCGAAAGAATGCAATTGCAGGGTATAACTATATCAGGTGCTTTTAATGGGAATTGTTTCAATAAAAAAATCGAAGAACGACAGAGAAAAAGAAAATTCGAATCGATCTATTTGCAGATTGTAATAGTTTTTTTGTCGGTTAAATTATAGAGCCGTTTCTTTACGCCTTCGCACAAGACGTTGCGCCAAAATGACGCCTCAATAATATCTCAACAATGAAAAATGCGTATATACGAACATTGTTAGTACGCCGTTTTTTATTTTCATATTTCACGAGAGACACATGACGCGCTATTTTGTTTTTTTTTTTTTTTTTTTTTTTTTTTTTGATTATTCGGATTTGCACTTAACATTTTCTTTTTTTGTTTACATCTAATCGAATCACGCGTGTGCGATAATCACATCTTCATTATCGCGCGATTACGTTAGCAAATTCCATTTCACGTTGCTCATGCGTTTTGTTGATTCGAGCTACATTGCACACACGCGTCAATTTATTTATAACATGAAAACTCATTTCTGGAGCGATGCGCACGAATCGGTTGGCGTGCAACTCAGCGTATTGCTGTAAAACATTCTGATCGGTGATACGGTCGAGGGCGAGCGGCGTCGAGCGCGAGCGAGATCGATGGGTTATTCGATTTCGGAATACGAAGGAGGGGAAGGCGGCTGTATACGCGCGTGTGTGTGCCATGAGCAGGCTGCATTTAATTAAATCCTGGTTTTCCTCTCGCTTCTCTGCAATTCGCCTTTTTCCTCATCCCGAGGCTCGGAATGGCCGATTCGTGCAGCCGCGCGGTTTGTAGCCGCTCTGCATAAATTCGTTGAAACGATCCCAAGGCCTTTTTCGATGTTGCGTCCCTTTCATCTGTTTTCTATTGAATTTCGCACATTGACTATTCGACACTCGATCTCGATGATCGTTTTCATAGAAAATCTAACAATAACAATAATTTTAATTTCCTAACATATTTATACACGTTGCTTTTCTATATTTTTGCTTATATTGAAATTCATTATAGATTTTTATCACTTTTTAATGATTATCCATTAATTATAATTTTTCAATTTGACAATCAGTTACGTACAATTGTTAAACAATTCTTTGCAATTGTGTGGAGTAAGGATTTGAAGTATCTAGTAAAGAGAGTTTTACGCATTTCCCCACTTTTAACATTATTTTTCAGCGCAATGATGTTTTAACTAATTTTTCATCCGTTAATAAATAATTTGCAGATGAGCGTAAAGTTTACAAGTATATGCATGTGTATATGTATGTGTGTGTTACATTTGTTACGCACACTTTTACGTCGAGTGTCTCTTCATTATCGTATACGCGTTGAACAAACAAGTAGGAAACGATTTAAATACGCAATTTGCGTAGTCTCGTGTTTATCGCGCAAATTGTTCTCATTTGATATTGTATACGATGTGCAGCATGTCGCATCCGTGTGTGTGTGTATGTGTGTGTGTGTGTGTGTGTGTGTTGTTACACAGAAGAAACCTTGTAATTACCGCAATTTATACGCACATTATCGCGGCATACGGCTCCTCCTGCTCCCAGCTGGGAATTTTCGCGTAACAAAGTTTGGCGTTCCACGTTGACGCTCTCCGCATATTCGGTATTGCGGCGCATGCACAATTTTAGCGATTCATTCGGAATGTGAATGCCGTGAATTCTCCAGCGTACACATTCCCCGCTTAACGCAAACCATCTAACGTTAACGTAACGAGCTCCTTTGTCCGTGTGTACAGACATTTATTTCAGTCTTTATATAAACCTTATAAATCACGCGTTTTCAAGTTTGTTCACACATACACACACACACACATGTATATATTGTATGTATATACATATTGTATATATATATTTTGTTGCGCGCGCGAGACAGAAATTTACATGCCGCGTGTGTAAATTCTTTCGTCTGACTGCTTCGTCGAAAGCTATTGCGGAAAATTGCATATATGGAAATCTGTGCGAATTATTCAACGTTATTGTGCGGCGTCCATTGTCTTGCATCGCGCATTTTATTTCTTATAATATATTGCATATTGGAACAGATCGGATCGATATAGAAAACCGAAGACGCGGAAGGAAAAAAAGACGACGAAGATATTTTCATCGCGGAAAAACTGTTTAATTTAAATGTGTGCAAACGCATACAAAGCGAATTACAAAAAGTGGTTCTTTTTAGATTCAAAAATACAGGTTCATCTCTTTTTCGATTTTATGTTTCCGACTTCTATGTGACATCTGACGTCACACTGGGTTCACGTAGATATTTTGTTACGTGTCGGCACCGCGGCAAATAATTTTTCACGTCGACATGTCAAAAAGAACGTGCGAGCACGTAGATTCTTTCTCATTTATGTGTTCTTTGAAAACGAGTCGAGGAAACCGGCGAGAATGGAAAACCGCACGCGCCTACAGAAAATCAATAGCGCAGCCACCGCGAGCGCGCTGGGACGGCGTGTCTCGCATTTCTCCGTTCCGGAAACCATCCTCTGGATGACACGTTTTCGGGAAATCAGCTCGCAATTCCGCCACACTACATATCTCGCTGAATCTCGCGATTTCTGATTTATCGTCAACGTGCGCGACTTCCTTCGTCTCTCTCTCTCTCTCTCTATCTATCTATCTATCTATCTATCTCTCTCTCTCGTAGCATTTTGTACACTATCAGCAGAAAGTTCACGTGTAAGGAGTCGAGAAGACTCTCGCCGGTACATCTCTCTGGTCTGTTTGCGCTTTCAGTGAAATGTATTTAAATATTAATTTTGTCACATATATGCATGTGTACATACAAGTCAAATACATTAGTGCACAACATCGTCACACAATTTATCGCGTTATTTACAACGCGCAACGCGAAATGTTCATTATACGCTTTCAGCGCGGTTAACGCATAAACGACGATGAACGAGCCAACGCGATAAATATTTCCGCATTGAAATCCGGCCGACGCGAAACGTAAAAAATTGAGCGGTAAATTCGCGGCAAGAGTGCGAGACAACGGTCGCGAGACCGTTTCCCAACGGCACGAAAAAACACAAAGTTTTGACGCGACGCAACGGAAACAAGACATGATCTTTTATCTTTTTTTGCGAATCGCATCGGCCGCAAACGTTGTATGCGCACCGGACACGGTCGGCATTCCGGTCGCGTGTACATAAAGCACAGCGCGTTCTCGCAACTCGATTTCACGATCGTCCGCGAAATTGCATTACCGTCCCGTTCGCATTTTTCATGATTTGTCGAAAAAATACGCGACCAGACGGTTCTCGTGCGATAACAACCGTAAGAAAAATGATAGGTGGTACTTATAAGAGCCCCGGGTTGAGAGGCGAAGAAATAAAATGGAAGAACAAGATTAAGAAGTGCGCTAGAGCAAAAATTTTGTTTTAACGAAGATATAAGCAAAAAGTTAGCCAGAGACTATATTTTTTTCTCGAAGCGAAGTAAAAGTTGTAATTGGTACGGTTTTAACAATTGCGATATAGCGGTTGGAACTGATATTATATAAAAAAAAAAGTTGAAGAAAGAGACATTGTGAAGCTTTTCTTTCGGAAATGAGAGAAGAAATGAAAAAAAATGTCTAGAAGTAAGTTTTGATATAGAATTTTTTACCAAAGGAAAAAAAAGAAAAACTGTAGAGATGAAGGGAGAAACAAAAAATGATTCTTTTGATTGAAGTAAGTTTTGATAGAATTTTTTAACGAAGAAGAAAAAAATGAAAAATTACGTCTAGATTGGATGTTTTATAAAACAAAAATGTTATATGTCGCGCGAAGAACCCATGAATGAAAATTTCCAGCAGAATCTAATAATAAAAGCGACGGAGATAGTGGAGTAGGGTTTTTTTTTTTTTTTTTTTTAGAAAAACAGTACAAAAGTTGAGAGGTAAATTTTGTTCCGGAACAAAAGCGATAATAGCGTGTTTTTAACAATAGCGAAATGAGGGAACAATTTTTTTCGCGAGCTGAAGATCGGAACGAAACTGTTTTCCGGTGAAGGACAACAGCTTGGAGCAGCTTTTTTCTGATGACTGAATGTAAAAGCTGAAATAAGCTCTTTTTTTTAACGGAGGCAAAACAAAAGAGAGAGAGCCGAGGTGGATGTTTTTTCGAAGGTGAAACAAAAACCATAGTGAATCTTCCGGCCGTATCAGAAGTGGAAGCGGGGAAGAGATACCCTATCGTTCGATGCGAACGCGGGGCAATTCCGTCAGGATTAGAATTGAATTAGGCGAGAATCGGGAATCGGGGGATGAAAGAAGAGAGACTATCCGGACGAGAGAGCGGACAGAACGGACGTTAAATTAAGTCACGCCGGACTATTGGAAACGTTCGTCCGTGCTAATTGACTTTTCCGCTCTCTCTTTTCGCGGCACTTTACGGCTGTTGCAATTAAGAAAGGCGCGTTTCGCCTTGAAACTCGTAGCAGAGCGCGCGCTTCGCTTTCCACTTCCGAAAATTAATTGGTATTATTGTCGCGTCGCAACGCACACTATGTAATTTGCTAAAAATAGAGATAAGATAATTCGCGTACTCGGCGACTTTAAAATTTAATTTGATCGCCTTTTATTATGAAAGATTGTGTCGTGTTTAATAATACGTCGCGTTTGCAATATTTTTATCGAAGTTACGCTTTAACACAGCGTTCCAGAATTATCCCGTTTTTTTTTTTTTTTGTTAAAGTTTCATTCTATTATAATTCAGACTAGACACTTATCGTTAACAAAAACTAAAAACGTATGTCTGTCATTTTTACCGTAAATTACCAATTTATATATATATATTTTTTTAATATTTTGTATCAACAATCGAATAAATAGTCGGAAAATAAAAGCAAATTGATTTATGGACTAGTTCATGCATGCAGCCACATTTTCCTCAATTTATCGTTGCAGTATAGATATTAGGTAACAGCGACAAAAAAAGACTTCGTGACAAAACTTTTTATGATTTTACAAAAATTTTTATGGTTTTTATGATGCTAAAGATTGATAAAAAAGAGAGAGAGAGAGTATGTGTGCGACAAAGACACGCGCAGTAACATCGGCGGTGATAGTACGTGACCGCTCATCGATTATGCTAAATTGCGGGCTGAACTCGAAAACTCGACAACATCGGTGCAGCATCCGTCGGCAGTTAAAAGCGGCGAGGTTTGACGAGGGGTGAGGAGTGGCTCACCACCTGAAATTGAATCAATAAATTCGCCCAACGAACGCCTCTCCCATTTCATCTCGGCTCTCTCTCTCTCTCTCTCTCTTCAATCTCGCAGCTTCAATCGCGCACTAATCTAATCTCCCAATTCGCTTCGGCACCGTGTATAAAGCTTTTTCTCCACTCGCTGCGTTTGCGAGCATTCGTCTTTTGCAATTCGCGCGCCTTTGCTATTTTCACGCGAGCGGCATTCGCTCGTACGAGCGCGAATATTAATCGTCATCCGATCTTACTCATATACGCTCATACACGGAAAAAAATATTCGCTAGAATAGCAAAAAATTAGTTACTATATGGCCAGCAAAAAGACATTTGTTGAGATTTTTGTTTCGCCAACAAAACATTTTGTT
>QVOB01009092.1:0-10201 GCA_014839585.1 Pseudomyrmex concolor | reverse complement strand
AGAATGTACTACACGATAGTAATCTCTCTTGCGATACTGACATCATCGGGCAGTGAGGCTAAGTACTTATCGGACCGCCCTCGTACATGATCGAGATTGAGAATTTAACGTTGCATTTTTAACATCGTCTAATATTTTTTTAGAAAAATTGCGATATTTTTTAGAAATAATTGTTTTGACATAATAATTGACCATTTATTTCAAATAAAAAGAGACAAGCGAGAGTTCACATGACAATATATAATATCGGTTTTATGCCGTTGACCTATCTATGAATTCAAATTATTTTGCTCGACTCCCACACATTTCCGTATATACATTTTATCATATCTGTTAAAAGTTTTCCTTTATTAGTTTTTAATATACATTTTTGTTTTTAATATATATTAGTTTTTAATATACATTTAATACAATTAGTTTTTAATATACATTTAATATTCAGTTTTTAATATACATTTTAATATACATTTTAAAGATACATTTTTGGTTAATAAACTTTTTCATATATATATCTCGTGACTAGTGTCTTCTTCCTTGTTAACTCTATATATATATATATATATATATATATATTTTTCTCTTTTGACAGAAAACTGCATGTGAACTTGACTTAATACCTAAGTTTTAGAGAACAAGAAAACATCCTAACAATATCGAGACTCACACGATCAGCTGTTCACCACAGTTCGATGGAGAAAATTATTTTTTACTTTTCTCGCTAAATAATAATAAAAAAATACATATAATTAACACAAACTGTTATGTCCTTCTCCACTAACCTTGAGTTTCTAGTAGGTGGATACGAAGAAGCGGCATGCAAAGGATCATGTCGAGGATGATGTCGTCCGTCAGGGCCAAATGCTTTGATCTGAGGTGATGAACCGCGATGACTCGAAGAACAAGAAGATGCACCTTCTAGCGAGCTCTGCGAGCTGACAGATGAGTTTCTTGCAAGCGTTCGACCTCCGCCAGGATAGCTGCGACTTTGATGGGGCAAGCCTCCAAGTGGAAAACGAGTTACGAAATTAAGTAAGTTGAAAAATTATCACAATTTTAACGGCAGGAAGATAAAAGTTTCGGTTGTGTGCTCAACGATGCGCGTAAACATTTCTTCGGAATTAAGTTTCAGTCGAATTATGTTTAAGGATGGAATCTATAAATAGATATAAGAAAAACATTTTCTTAGAAAATAAATTTATAGTTATGGGAAACAAATTTTATTATGTGTTTGATATAATATAAGTGCTCTTGGAAGTAAAGTAGATGTATCTGTGTCTTCATGAGCATTATATAATTAAAATCGAATGTGATTTAATTATTCTCGTCTCTTTCCAATAGAGAACTAGGTATAATTTCCTAGAAGCTGCGAGAAGAGACAAAGAGATAGTCATTTAAATTACACCTAACTTGTACTGCTAATATTTGCGGAACGTCCGCTGTGACACAATGAGAGAAGATACGTATACTCACTCGATTCACTTGACGGTTGCACAGCATGTTGCTCCTTCGCGACGTTAAATTCCTGAAATAGAAGAATTATAAAAAGCAATTAAATTTTATTTACCTCGATCTAACCACCGTGCGCGCGAGTTTATTCAATTCTCGAACACTTGACTGTGCGCGCACGTCAAGTATTCGGCCGAATAGATATTCGGTATACGCAGCGCAAAAGAAACTGCGTACGTATATTTCTTGCTCCAGTTTTGCGCTGGAGAATGTTTTAACGAGAAATTTCTGACATTTTTCTCGAATGAGAAATGCTACTGGAATTCATTTGCTCAGGATATTTCTAGCTGTCAAAGCCGTTCGATAATGAAATATATCACGAAATAATATTGTCGCACAAATATATATTTTTTATGTACATGTATATATATATTTATTTACTTATATGCGTGTTTTCTATAGTAGCGTCTATACGCGCGTAGTTCTTGATTGTATTTGCTGATAGTTTCGTATTCCGATATATTGTATATAACTACTCTCGTGTTCCCTTGCATTGTTACGATTAATTATTACGACGTTAATTATTGCCTCTATTTCAGTCTCCTGTGAACTTACTTTCGTCATTTTCCGCCTCTGCATCGGAGAAACATCGTGTTGATATATTTTCTGTTAGTGATGTGCGTCACATCACAGATTTTTCTCAAAGACAAAAACAAAGAGGATTTCATCTCAACCACTTAATCTTCGTAATTTCGCGATCATACATTTTTTTTTTTTTTTTTCGTGCTCTTGTACTATTTTAATTAATATTTCACTTCGTCCGTTAAAGATCGTTTGTTTCAGAAAAACATAAGCGGTAATATAATGCCGTGTTAACGATCACACAGCATCTCTTTATGTTACTGTACAGAGTTAATCGAACTTTTAAAAGAGCGAATGTGTGAAGTTTCTCTTTTCAACTCAATTGTAGATGCACATGTTTTGTTCGATGACTTCGTATAAAATCGGTGCATAAATTTTCTTCGAGTAGAGTCTCCACTCTCCAAACGAGTGGATGATTATTCTACATACATACAGAGTGAAAATATTCTTACATAGTAAAATATTCACAACGGAAAGAAATTCATTCGAAAATATAATGAAATATAAATGAAAAGTCACTCGAGCGATTTGACAGTCACTCAATTTTTCGAGTGCATTTTTTACTCTAAGAAATTTAGAAAGTAAGAGCAACGCCTCGGGTGTAGTAAAGATAATCGAACAATTTCTTTGAAGTTTCGAAGTGTCTTCCATAGCGCTTGATAAGGCCGAACCTTTGAATTATGAAGCCAGGAGAAGGAACGAGAGTGAAGACGAGCGAGTGGAGGAGAGATAGACAGGAGGAGCGAGACTCAAAGAGATGCCAAGTTCGTGTTTCAACGTCGTGACGAGAGGATAGGATGGATAGTTACGGGGTGAGGTCGCTGGAGGCTGCCTTTCACGGGTCGATACTTGGAGCAGAGCTGTGAACAGAATCCGCGAACGGTTCCGCCCACCAAGCCGAAACAGCAAAATCGCCACATCGTTTCTCTATACCTGTGTTCACATCGATCGCGATTTGCTGTTTGTCGTTCACAGTAAATCTATACGCGGGAGTCCAAGACTGAGAATTTTTTCATTGTCGCGTTGCGTTTCTTTCCATTGTTGACTATAGGATGGAGTTTTCTAAAGTTTCGTGTCCTATACATAATGTTCTAAATATATATGCATTTGTTCTCCTTCTTTTCTGCTTTCAACATAAGAGCGATGAAACTTTGAACATTTAAAAAAAAAAAAAAAAAAGATAAAGTTTTAAAATAGTTGATATAAAGTTAAAGTTAAAATAGTTCATAAATGAAAAACATATATTTTTTCTCGATTAAATTTGCTTTTCAAAGCAGTTGAATTTGAAAAAATTCCCAACACATGTGATTTATTACAATCGTCGCGCATGATCGTTTCACGGAATTGATATTTTCACGTAGTGATAAACAGGACAGGCGCATATTAAATTTTTTTTTTTTTTTTTTTTTTTTGTTTCTCGCTTGTGATTCTTTTTATCGCGACACAGAGACTTTAATTTTGCGTCGCTGTAAGAAAATTAACTCGCTTTGTCACGAAAATTCAGTCTTGTGCTGAGCAGCGACGCAACGAACTCGGAGAGTTTCTATAACAGTGAATGAGATATTTTATGAAGAGAGCTAGAATATTTCGAGGACAAAGTTGCACCGAACGAAGAAAATGGTACCGGTATCGATCATGCATAACAAACACTGGCAGCGAGCTTAGTATAGTCACATCAGCTCGGGAAATAAGAGCGTGTTAGAATTTGCAAGAAAGAAATCAAGAAAGATGTAACACAAAAAATGTTCGGAATTGCTTAAATAAATAATCAAAATAAAATCACACGCAATTCTTAACAATTAAGAATTTCAAGCAATCAGGCAGACAAAGCGAAGCTTCTCTATTAATTTGTAATTGAATTGGTTGTAAAATATTTCGTCTTACTTCGGTGAGAAACGCGCAAAATGAGAAAACAATTATAAAGTACACGTTCTGCTGATGTTCTGCTGTGTAAAAGTGGGTCGTAATCTCCGCGATCAACACGAAAAAATTCAATCAGTTTTTACATCCTGTATTTCACTGCAATTTTTTTTTTTTTTTTTTTTTTTTTAAGTTTTTTTCTGGAAATAATATAAAAATATATATTTATCAAACTGCGATGCAGCGGAAACAAAAATAGCATTTCACTTTCTAGTCTGTAGCTAGAACATTTCCGATTAACGTTGGAATTTGTGTGTTATTCGATTTATCGAGCGTTTTAGAAATTGAACGCGTGTCGGTTGTACTGTGACGCAAGTACATCCCGTTCGCGGATGATTGTGTATATGTCAAACTCTGTTCCAGTGCCAATTAACCACTCTTCGTTTCTTGTCATGTGAAAAGCAATGATCCGAAGCACGGATGTGCTATCCTACCGTAAATTTATCTGCGAAATCGTTAAATTTATTATTAACTAAAGCCAAGAGCGCGCTTATTCTTATCGCGCGCGCACTTCAGAGACATTATGTTGATTCTGATGTTTCAAAAATATCGCGTTATTAATTCAAATGAACATGAGACGTAAAAAAAAAAAAAAAAAAAAAAAAAAAAAAAAAAAAAACAAGAATAAACAATAATTAGAACCTGTAAAAAAGCTTGGTATCCAGATTTCGAAGTGCACGCGAATCTAAAATCTTTTAATCATAATTAGAGAAATTTACTGAGAGATTATCTGTGTACCCGCCATGGTAACATAACACGCAAGAGAGTGCTAACAAGGTTACACGCGTAGTAAAAGGAAAGAGAGAGGTAACGTTGAGAATGGGCGCAACAAGTACATTCAGATCTGCATGATACTTTCGTGTCTCTTCCTCTCTCTCTCTCTCTCTCTCTCTTTCTTCTTCTCTCTCTCTGAAGTTTCCGAAATTATTTCGAGAATGTTTCTCTTTATTTTTTATAAGATACATATGTTTTAAACATATATTTTTTAAAAGACAAAATTTAAATTAGACAAAATATATTTTTTCTCACAGAAAATTATAAAATTAAATTTAGTATTTCATGTGTTTTTTGAAAAACATTTGTTTTGAAATTATTGTGTGTGTTTACAGAACTTTGATTATATATATATATATATATATATATATATGTACCTCCGAACTGGTCGAAGTTGTGCTGTCAGCACTATCAGTATTTGCGACGGAAGAAAGCGGCGACCTCGTGCCCCTCTGCGCCCATCTACCCCTGATTATTGCTACTCCTGTCACTGCGCCGATCTTGGTGGCCGCGTTGTTTCTACTCGATATATTGCTGGACATATTTCTGTCCCCGCTTGTCGCACCACCGCTTCCGCCTCCGCCTCCGCATAACTCCAGGACATCGCCTAGAACTTCCGACAATTTGTCCGGCACTTTGACGAATGCGTTCAAAACAGGCCACGAGTATCACGGGGACGAGGATTCGTGCTCTACGTTTCGCTCGTGTTCTTCTGTCGGTCGGCGACGACGCGCGTGTGGCGTACTTTTTAAAAAAATGAAAATCTTTTGATCAAAATATCAGCAAGAAGAAATCACCACCTTGGATTTTTAGCGCTCTACCAAATTTTTTGTCGCTTTCCGTATCTGTAATTACAAAACTTTTGACGTGTCATTCATTCAATATGTTGTTACAACGTTGTTCGTTACTTCGATCGTTCGATTATCTTTGCGCGACTAATCTCGAGCAAATGAGAAAGTTTACGGTATTACGTTCTGTAGTACTGAATGAATGAGTATCGCGAAAAAAAAAAAAAAGAGTAACGCTGTTTTTTCACAAACGAAATTGAAAATCTCCGAAGGACGTTTTTCCATTTTCAACGATTGCAGCTTCTCTGCGGCGAAACGAGTCAATTCCGGATCAATTCTTTCCTCTAAAGATATTTTGCGAGTTCCCCCCAAAAAAGTGTATCAGCAAACCCCATATTGCGTTTGCATTGATTGACGCGATCTGCGATTATCCCATTCGAAACCTATTCTCTTTTTCCCTCACGTGGTTGCGACAGTCAATAGCGTGCGCGTCCGATCGTTCCGTTTTCTTTTTTTTTTCGTGTCTCGTTGATTGTAATCTTTTCGCGTTCGTAATAATTTCACACGTTCCATTTAACTTAGCGTTTATCAGTTCTTGCATCACTTTCGAAGCCGTCTATTGTTGATTATAGTCCCGCGCGTTATCTGTCGTGTCGCGTCAGTTACTTGTTGTTTTAATTTGCGATTAAGTTTTCGTCTCGAGTTACGATTGTCGTCATCGCGTCCTTTCTCAGAGACTGCTGCGTTCGCGGCATCGTGTAATAACGGGCGTAGTCCATTTTCTCGGTA
Organism: Pseudomyrmex concolor; assembly: GCA_014839585.1. Taxonomy (NCBI): domain Eukaryota; kingdom Metazoa; phylum Arthropoda; class Insecta; order Hymenoptera; family Formicidae; genus Pseudomyrmex; species Pseudomyrmex concolor. Next base: position 3,842 of record QVOB01009092.1, on the reverse strand, counting down.
ATTTACGAGCGTGTACCGAAGCGAAGCGATACGAATCGACGCCAATCGAATTCGAAAGGCTTCGCGATAATGTTCCGAATGTGTAGTAATCCCCCTCCCCCCCCCCGGAGAAGCTGATGTGTAACCGATCATCGAATGAACGAATGTTTTATTATTATGCAAACTGTACGTGTTGCTTCCTTTCAGCTTTTAATCACGCCCTTATGAGAGCTCACGCCTCACCGTAAATACATTGAGCTTGAGCTACCGAGTTTAAATTGTCGTTGCGTCCCATTATTGCGATATTACAGCTTTTCAATTGTGTTTCAGATATTCGTGTGACTTGACTCGTCGCATTTGGCGCCCAGTTACTTGAGCAATCTATTGAAATTTTGAAAAATTGAAGATTTAAACACCCGTATCGTATAACAGCCGAAATACGTGTTGCAAATTACAGCAGAAAGAAAAATAAATAAATATTATATCGCTTGTAACGGTTTGTAATAATCGTTTAGTCATAACTCATTATGAATAACCAGTGTATTAATTAATACACTAACAAACAGTGCAGATACTTAATAAAAGTAAAAAACTAAAGTTTTAATCAAAATTTAATCATATTTTGTATATTAACAAAATACGAGGAATTACGCTGCTGCTCAAAGTGAAAAGCGATACCTAATAATTGAGAGGATAAAATTAATAATTCTGTGAAATATATAAGTAAACAAATGTAATAAAGAACATATAAGTATTATTCCCTTTTTTACGTACTTCGCATAAATAAAATATATCAGTTTTAATAAAATATATCATTTGTTATCGTTTCACGTGTAATATCGTACGCAATAATTTTTCAAATATTATGAAAAGCTACATAAAACTTGATTCAAGCAAATAAAAATTCTTTAAGAATTTTCTTGCATTGAAAACGTTTATATTACATTTCTACAAGCCGTTAACACTTAATTTAAACAGTTAGCATATATTATTTATTTATTTTCTTTCTGTAATGTCGCGTTCAAATTTTCTATGTATCATTTTGAATTTTTGAACAATACACGTCGTATTACGAGAGTCCCATTACGGCGTCAAGTGCTCACTCGAGAGAAATACGCGCTAGAAATACGCGTTGTAATAAATCTAAACTCGTGAATACAACAAAAAAGAGAAGGCGGTTTTGAGAAATAGATATTTATTCTTCGTCTGCTTTCAACGAAAATTCGTTCTTATTGTTGTCTCGCGATCTCAAAAAATCCTTAAGCACCTTATCGATCTCTTTCTTAATTCCGTGTTTTATATTAAATTTGGTCTCATCTAAAAAGGTTCTTCTTCTCTGTTGATTAATCATGTATGAAGCTGAACACAGTGGGACTTCTGATTTCATTACGGTTCAGCGGTTAGGCACAACCGCGGCTCATTACTCTCACACATACCTGTCATCTCTCTCTTTCTCTCTTTCTTACTATCTGTTACTCACTTTATCTATCTATCTATCTATGTCTCTTTACTAAGGAGACAGGTGTTCGAATCGTCGCGTGTTATGACTACTTAGGTGCCACGCTGCTGACCCGATTCGCCATCGGTCGACAGTAAAAATTGGACAGCTTCACTTTCACGCGGCAAAAGAAATGTTTTTACACACTTTTCGTGTCACTTGTTTGAATTAACGCTCGCGCGATATATCGGTCATCCGTGTATATCGCGACTAATCGTCCGATCAACATACATGGGGGTATCGCGATAATTAATTTCACTCTTTTGCACTACACGTACGAAAAGAATATAAGATGTCGGGGGCAAAGGGCGGGCAAAAAAAAAGGGTTGCCGTCGATCTTCGGTTCTCTTGTGCGTCAATTACATACAGGTCGATAATGCGGATATGTGTCAGCAGGTATCACAACCGTACTGCAATACTGGGCCAACCCGACTGACTTTGTACGCACCCGACCAGGGCTCGTCGTCGTACAACCAGAAAACGGCGCTTCGCCGCCGTAGCGTAGCTACGTACTGGGGGTTGGGGGTGGTAGGCGGCTGGTTTCGCCATATCGAGGGTTGCGATAAGAGAGACGGATAGAGAGAAAGTGAAAAAGCGAAAAAGAGAGAGAACGATAAAGGAAAAGTGGCGAGAGAAAGGGGAGGAAAAGAGAGACCAGGGGAGACGAAAAAGGAGATGAGTATCATGTGAGAAGAGGAGAGAGAAAGAGAAAGGAGAAGAGATACAGTGAGAAGAGGAGGATGTGCGTGCGCCGCAACAGGTTAGACATTGGAAACGAGAGAGGAGGATTTTGAAGCATTATAGTTCCACTTTTCATTTCAACGATGTTACATTTCTCTCGTCTCGATGACACTTTTTGAAATTAATATAATTATTAAGGAAAATTTTGTTACGTAATCAGTTTTGTCTATAAATTACTTAAAGCCGATTGTAAAGTATCCGAAACGCGTAGATAGCACGTATGTAGATCACACATATGTGCTTATTGATATCAAGCTGTGACTGGACTGGAGCAATCAAAATGCTTTCAACAAAAATGATTAAATTGCTTTTTAATAACGGCAATATATAAATTTAAGAATATTTAAGTCTCAAAGGGAAAACTAAGCAATCTCGCTTCCACAGGATAACGTGGGGACGATACATTAACCTAATTATAGAATAGCTTCAGTGCACTTTACATAAAATGTGGGTTTACAATTTTGTAAATTGATGCAAAAAAAAGTTACAAAGGCAAGTTGTTTTATTTGCCGAGAAAAAATTAAAAATTGAAGGGATTTTTATTGGATATAATAATTTCGCTTTTTTCTTTATATAGACGCGTGTTCGCGTTGTAAGTTTTAAGAGTAAATTAATTAAAAGCTCATCGATATTTCCACAATCAACTTGGATTTTTGACTTATTAGAAGCGAGGAAATAATTATTGCAACTTTTATGTAAAAATTAAAAGAGTGTTTCGCCAAAAATTCATTTTTAATTAATAGCTTGCGCTCGCAAAATATATCAAGTCTTCTTTTGATTCGACAAACGGAATAAATATCAGCAAAATTGACTCGAAATGAAAGTTTTGCAGTATGCGATCTGACGACTTCAAATAGATCGTTGCGAAACAAAAGTCATCGGAGTGTCAAAATGTTTAATAGCGCGTGTGTAGAACACGCGCGTATGTGACATTTAAGAAAACAGGTCGAAAATATATGCCAAAAAAATATTACACACACACATGCAACATCAAGAAATTTATTTTTATCGCGACGCACTGCGTTGCGAATACAGTTTCTCTGTAAACCTGATATCTGCTGCGGCAGTTATAGGCGCTGTATCGATCGAAATTCTAGGTTCAAAGTGTGTTCTTGTATGGAATGGAAGGCTCTTCAGGAGCTGCGTGTGTAGGTACTTGAAGATGCGATAAGCGAGATAACGCGCGCGCGTATTGTTATCTCGCTTACTAATCTATTCCCCTTATCTCGTTTTTAGCATTATTCATATTTTATAACAACCTGAATTTGTTTCACTCGTGTACGTATACACACATGTGATAAATTCCCGCATATGTGTGAAATTACGCTCGCTTCTTTCTTTCTGTTTTCCCGAAGCTTGAACGACAGAAGAAACAAGCCGAAAACAGAATAGTTCAGTCAGGTGTTGTGACATTTATTATAAATTTACGTCTGTGTTAAATTTTACGTAATTGAAAATTTGCATTTTGCAGTCAAGACGAAACGATTATATGCGTCGTATTCTGTGCACATTATCTTGACGTGAGACACGGAATGCATATACACGATAATAATTATCCAGCTGCGATCATAAACAATTGGATTTTTTAACATTTTATTGCAATCCTTTTAACCAGCCGCAGGAA
>QVOB01009072.1:0-10144 GCA_014839585.1 Pseudomyrmex concolor | reverse complement strand
TCTTTTTTTTTCTTTATTTCAGTGAGAAAGAAAAGTGCTCGTGCGGAACACTATCGCAAATGCGATTTAATGTTTCAGCAATTACTTCGCGTCGTTTACACGTTGAAAGGCACGTGTTCGTTTCGTTACGCTTCACGTGGCGTGTTGTAATCAAAATACAAATAATCACAATACAAATTAATGTACATATTTCCGTTTCTTATATTACTCTCGAGATTATTATCTACTTGAGATTAGAAAAAAAAAAAAAAAGATCGCTGCGAGTGACGTACGCGAATTTTAATCGAGAATATTTATTTCTGTCGCATCTCTCGTAAGCTTCTTACTTCATTGTATCAAACGTATATACTTAATATATACGCACACTTGTAACTATCATTAGTATCATTTCGACACAATGACAAAAGCTCTTTCGAAGCTCCCGCCAGAAATTACAGCCTCGCGAGTGTATCGCGAGGCGAGGTCGGTACGAACAAACGGCGAACGGTGAACGCAGCGCGCGGACACGCTGTTAAACGTCATCTCTTTCTCTCTTCTTGCAATAATATACAAGACAGTAAATTTGGAAGAAATTATCGAGAATATCTGGAAGAATTTTTTCTCGTGTGAATTCAGACTCTGTTAATCACGCTGTGCGGATCATCGATTCAGTGAATGTATTACGCGAGTCTGTAATCGCTGACACGTAATATTCGACCAACTGTAGCGCCATCCACGTGGCCTTCTTTGCTACAGCACGATCTGGCGCTAAGTTCGAACACAAAAAATGAAGAAGAACTGGGCGTGGGATTCAATGTGAAAATACAATAGAAAAAGACTGTATTTGTTTTATTGCGCGCAAACAAGCGAAGAAGAGAAGAAAACGATTTTGTCATCTCTAGTTTATTATCATTTTTGTTGGATTATCGATATATCGGCCGTTGTTGTAATAATATCGTTAACGATACTTCTTCATTCTCGAAAGTCCTGTTTTAAAGGCAAAATTGTTTAAGAAGAAAAAATTGAGAGAAAGAATAATCGAGAAATGTGACATTACAAAACGATAAAACAACGAGATAACGTGAAAAACAGATAAACTTGTTTATTGGCGCGTGTATGTTCGCAACGTGCTTCGCTCATTTTGATGCGGTAATAAAACTTGCTAGTCGCGACCGATAAAAGAAGAGCGACTGATAAGAGAGACGAGAGTTAATTGGCCGATCGTAATTGACTACATATATAGAAACAAACAGAATTGATTACAAGATGTCTATCGTCGCTGGTAAAGCGATGTTTAGTCGCTTTTACGAACTTTTAACGAGACGCGCAACATTATCCGTTCGTATCGTCGGCAACAGAATGACGTGCGCCGGCACTCAGGATTACGACCAGAAGGTCGTACCTAAGGACGAAGTAATTAGATTCATCGTGGACTGCATGTGCAAAGCTGGCACTACTTCGGAAGACGCGCTCACCGTCGGTCATCATCTGATGACCGCGGATTACAGAGGCCACTTCAGCCACGGGATGAACCGGATGCAGATGTACGTAAAGGACATAGAGAATAGGATTACCGATCCTGCCGCGCGTCCGCAGACCGTCATCGATTTCCAGGTTCGAATGAATCTCGCGGGCGCGAGTGGAACTTGACATTCTTGTCTTGATTCGCAAATTTCTAAATTTAGAACTGACGATGGGAGATCGGTTAATTAGTGAGAAGAGACTTTTTAGATTCTTTAATTTCATACTTTTTCGCTGGTGACTTTTCAACTATAAGAACACAAGCAGACCGAAAAGACAAGTAGGTCAACAAAATAAATTTCTTATCTTTTTAACCTGTAACCTACAGATAATGAGACCTCGCAATTCGATTAGCCTGTTTGTTTTGTATTTTGAAATCTAATAAGTATCTTCTTTATATTTTGTATATATATTAATTTTCGAACTCCGCGCGAGTTTCTTCTATCACGATATTTGCGATCGGGTCGAAATATTTTTTATGTCGTTTCGCGCACTCTATGTCGGTGCTGCTGTGTGTAAAAAAGTGTTCATTATCAAGTGATTACAAAGCGAAGGTATATCAGTGACTTAAGTGGTTTTTTTTTTCGAGCGTCGCTGCAATCGAAGAGAATTTACATACATGCCATAAAAAATGACGTTTGCTTACCAATGTAACGATAGCGTCGGTACTTTCTTGTTTGCGAGGCCGGCCTTCATTTTTTTTTTTTTTTTAACAAGCGATAATACGGTAAGATACGCGCACGTATCTTTTGATTATTAAGAGTTACTTTTTTCGTCGATAGAAAGAATTTTCATTCTCACCAGCTTCCTATACTTTTCGCGCCTTATCACGTTGTTTTTTTTGCTCGGCTTATCAAGCGACCGGAATTACATAATAAATTACATAATAAATAGAGTATTTATTAATAGATCATTTATTTTTTCGTGCGCATCGCCGCTTTGATGAAATTGCTCGTGTAACACGTTGCAACGTTGGAGCGACAATTTATCGAATAGATCTGTTGACAATCGGACAAACAGCGCGCGCTGATAGCACCACTTTAATTACTTTTTAGAGCGATAGTTGCGAAAATTGCCAGTGTTGTCGGAAACACACGTGAGCCGCGGCAATTTATCGAACGGGCGACGACGCGTCGACAATTTGGCGATCGATAACAAACGCGCAGAACACTAATTAGTACTTGTGCGGCTCTAATTGCCTCGATAATTGAGGCGGTATCTTCATCCGCGAAAATTGCCGGTATCATTGGAAACTCGTGCGTGATACGTATCTCGTTTTGTCGTGTCGGACGCAATGAAATCGACGTGAGTTCGCGTAAAAACATTATATTTCTTACAAGAAAAATAAAAACAAACATATATATCGATACGTATCATCAAAATTACATCGTGAATGCCAAGTTCCACCCAAATTGCGAGATAGATTAAAGAACAAAAAAATCACGGAAATGATATCTTGATCTGAAATCTTTTCTTGGGACGTCACCACTTTCAGGCGATAGCTCTCGTGGACGGCAAGAACGCGCTGGGCCAGGTTGTGGGCAAGTATTGCATGGAGCTCGCCATCGAGAAGGCAAAGAAATTTGGCATCGGCATGGTGACCGCGCGCGGTTCCAATCACTACGGCATCTGCGGTTACTACACCAAAATGGCGATAGAACAGAATCTGATCGGCTTCACCTGCACGAACACGAGCCCGCTGATGGCGCCGACGCGCAGCATCAAGCCCGGTCTAGGCACGAATCCCATGTCTCTCGGAATGGCCGCTCACAATGACGAGTTCGTTCTCGACATGGCAACCACCGCCGTCGCTCTCGGCAAGATCGAGCTGGCCATCCGGAAGGGTGAGAATATTCCGGAGGGCTGGGCGCTCGGCGCCGACGGTAAGGTCACCCGCGACGCCGAAGAGGCGTACGAAGCCTCCTTGCTGATGCCGCTCGGCGGCACGGAGCGCAATTCCGGTTACAAGGGTTACGGTTTGGCCCTGATGGTCGAAGTGCTCTGCGGCATTCTCAGCGGAAGTCAGTTTGGGCCGAACATCCGTGCCTGGAAGACGGAGGACCGAGTCGCCGATCTCGGACATTGCTTCATGGCCATTAATTCGGAAGCGTTCGCGTGCGGGTCCAAGGAGAGATTGTCGACCTTACTCGGACAATTGCGCGGCTTGCCCAGATCCGGCGAGGAGCCTGTTCTGATAGCGGGGGATCTCGAGAGACAGCACATGAGTAAAGTCGACAAGAACGGCGGTATAACGTATCACCCGAATCAGCTAAAGGCTTCCGAGAAGTTCGCTGAGCACATGGGCGTGCGACCTATGAAACTCGTTCTCAAAAAAAAAAAAAAAAACGAAAAGATCGCTGAACTAATCTATACATATCCATCTTATACATATTCTCCGTTTTTATAATCGCATTATGAAAGATAATTGCGGAAGATAATTAAAAAGAGCGATATCTTTTATTATCTTCAATATTGTAACGAATAGGAAGATATTTTCATACTGAGATTTTACGTAAATCCGTTTTATCACATAAATAATTATTCTCGTCATGCTTTGTTGCTTCTGCAAGAATTGTTTTGGGGTACGTGTATTTTTCTTCCCCTGATAATTGCTGCGAGCACGAGACGACATATATCGTTGATATAAGATTTGCAAAACAAAAAAGCTGTTTTTTTTCTCTCACTCGATTGCCGAGCAAGTTAGTACGTACTCCGCAAATGTTTGTTGCGAATCGGTTCGCGTGTGCAATTCGATAGTTGACGAATGTGAACACACGATGCTCATTCACGATGACATAACCGTCGGTTGCGATTTGATCGCCAACCGATGATGATGATGACAGCGGCGGCCTTGGACTTGTCCGGCTCATTCTCGATTACAGTTGTTACGTCTTTACGTATGGGTCTCATCGATAATATAACACTTGCCACTGTGAGATTATTGGAAACAAACATGTCGTAAAACGTTACGCGAAACATTACGCTCCACTTTTGAAAAAACGTATAAATTTTACTAATTGCGCGCATGTCAATCATACGCACGATAAGCGAAATCTGCAAGAAGATTATTTTTGATGGAAATATCTTTGTTTCATTCGCAGCTTCGTGTTTTATAGCGATATACATTTTGTACTCGTTTTACGTCGATATTGTATAAAATAACAAATTTTTTTTCTGCTAAAACGCATGTGCGTAATCATTTATTCTCTTCTACTCTCCTATTCCTATAAATTTTTTTTATATACATTCTAGTCGATTCCAAAACTTGAGAAATCGATTCAGAGACAATTGGCGAGAATCTCTCTCATATAATGTCGCGCTCTTACATCAAAACCCAGGGTTATCACGAGCGACAGTCGCGCACAGACGCAGCGTCTGACTCGAGCTCGCGTTATCAACCCTGGTCGAAAGATAGAGGAAGAAAAAAAAAGAGATAGACCAATTGCTGATTACAAATGTTAACACGACTGTCATTACTTTCTAAAGAACTCGCGAAACAAGCAAAAAAATTTCTTTATTTTACGAAAGCGAGTTTCAAACACGCAGTTTGACGTGTAATAAATTTTTTCTAGAAAATCTTTTTTATAGAAAGTCTCTGACTTTATCTCGCGTTGTAGAGACATCTCTTTAGACATAATTTTCTTTCGTTGCCAAAGCTTGATATGCCATTCTTCTTGTCGTATGAACGTGCGAATGTGTGCCGCGTTCAAGATGTGAATAAAAATCGTGTTTTCTCGGTCGTTGTGTAACTAAATTCCGAAATGTGACAACATTCGTGTTCCTCGTACAACTTCGCTGGCCAATGAAATTGGTTCCTACCATTCTCTTCTCGTATCGTTATCGTTATTTTTAAATTGACATATTAAATAATTATAGAGAGAGAAAGAGAGAGAGAAAGAGACACAAGTCCATGTAACGGACATTGTAAAATCCCCGTAGCGCACATGCGATGCAATTAGAGCTTCTCGCGACGAAGGCCAGTCGCAATTATCACCGTTGATTTTATTCCAAAAGAAGAATCTACGTAAGCGACTTCGAGAAGAGCAAGAATTATTCTTAAGAAAAACGATTTTACGGAAAACTAGTTTCGCAAGATTATCGTTAATCGTCAACGAGCTTGAAAATCTGCTGAAAAACATTTTCTAGATTTTGCAGATTCTTTTTTATTTCTCGTATATTGTTACATTACGGGACGGAATTGTTGCCGCCTTTGTTTCTGAAAAATTTATGCGTCAATTTAAAAAAACAAAAAACCACGACAATTCATAAACGTGGATATTTCGCTTTGAAAGAAACGAAACGTATTTTTCAGCCTCCCGACGGAGATGCGTGTTAGGTTCAAAAGTTATCGATGAGCTTTGTTTGTCGTCGTATTATCAAACAGACAAGAACAGACGTGCTGTTGCCATCTTGCTTTTTTTTCGTGATAACGTTCCTCGCATGAGCGAAGGGCTGAGTGCAATCGACTGTAAAAAAACATAAATAATTGAAATCACGCGTTGTTTCTCAAAACAGTCGCGTTGTTATCGCAACAATTAATAAAAAGATGAAAAATCGAATAATATTTGCGCTTGCCAATAATGTGAAAATTCTTAATTTGCATAACGCGAACAGACAATCGACGAGAGTTAACAGAGCGGTTAGCTAATAAAGAGCTTCATGACTCATTAATGTAATACGTTGTTGTCGGCTGATGGCATTTCACAGCCGACGTTAATTAAACTTATCTCTTTAGTCGAATCTCCGCCTAGACGCACTCGACGAGAATGAGATACACAATGTATACAATATCTGATATACACAATATCCGTGACATGTCCTAGACCCGATTTTTAACGGGAATAAATCGATGAACAATTTCTGATCGATATAATTGATAATTGATTCTGTTAATATTATTACTTATAACATAATTCTATTAATATACACTTGACTTATAACATAATTGATGCACTTGTGAGGCTTTTATAAGTGATAAATTTATTTCTAATTGATTAATTTATACCTTTGTTTCATTATATAATTAGTACGTGGTAAATAAATATTTCCGCGTTTGTATTTTTGTAAATCAAGTAATAATTATAAACAGCGAAATCAGTAATTATCGTGATAATTATTATTTTTATTACAAAAGAATGCGTTGCTTATATTTCGAAAGACTTTTTGGAATCACTTACGAATAAGTGAATGTACATAAGGAGACAAACGCGACAGAGATCTACGATGTGAATCAACTTTTTGCAGCGCGGCTAAACAGGAAGGAAGACCCAATAACTGGACGAACGATCCTGTCCAAAATGCAGTGTGTTGACGCATCGTCAGCATGGTAATTCATTGCTGTTTCATATGTATATGTGTATATACATATATATGTGTGTGTGTGTGTATGTGAGACTCGCATTAACTAATTCACTACGAGTCTAACACACTGACAGAGGGTCATGGAACCCATGGGATATCCGTGGCGGTCTGGGATCTGCATTCCCATGACGGTGTGACGCAAGTGTTTGCAAGTCTTTCTTTTTAATGTTTATCTTACAACGACATTGCCATTTATTTGTCTTCATTTAAACTATATAATATAAAAAACAGAGATACGCTGTATCTTTTAAATTTTATTTTGTTTATAAAAAAAAAATCAAACATGTCGGACATGTGATCACTAAATATTCGTACATATTGCACGCAATGCAAAACTATAAACGCTTTTTCAAAAGAATGCAAACCGCGTCGTTAAGATCGTCCAAAGATTTATTGAGAAATCAACTTGTTCTCGGAAAGAATTTATCACATCAATAAATTGCTCACTTCGCAGTAAGTCGAATCTTTGTCGCGCGAGTAATTGTCGCGATTACATCTCTTCGCTCGATATTCATCACAAATGACCGCGATCGGGCGGAAACGCGACTTTCCGCTCGATCTCCTTCGCGATTTCCTCGCAATCGTCTCACAACGACATTCGTCTCTGACGCGACTCTAGTGCACTTCGCAAATACTTCTCGTTCTGTGTGCAAAAACAAAGTAATTAACGTTACAGAATCGTGGATACTCTTTTATAGAGTCGAACGAAACCGGAACTCCCGCGTATAATCGAAGAAATGACGTTCTCTGACGTCTTCGAAATTAATTAATGACGTAGAAAAATGTTGAATATCATAATAACTACTGAATATCCTCACGAGTGCGTTGCATATATAAATCTATTGTGTATCTTGCCGTCTTTGCATTTTACGTACGTTCGGAATGCACAAGCGGAATCGTCTTTGATCGAAATTGTTCGACCTGGTTGATCACGTTCCAACATATAGGTAACTTTTACTAATAATATAATTTATGGATTAATTAATTAATGGATTAATTTATATGGATTAATTAATTAATTAATGATGTTAATTTATTGATTAATTAAACCACGAGCTTCTGTTTTGCATCTTTTTGCATGCCAAATTCCTTCGCGTATTACACTCCTCTCGATTTTGTGACAATTACATACATATACGCACGATACACCGCGCGAAACACATTTCGCGAGTCTCATTAAAAGAGCGTGACGAAAGAACCGTATCGAAGTTAAATGATCACGCGGTTTTAATTTGCCAGCGCAAATTTGCGTACCCGGCGGGGCTTTTGTGCAGCAATGTGCACGCACGACGTTATCTCTTTACATCGCGATGTCCGATGTGGAAACAAGTGACAGGTCAAACAAGCCCGGATTTTTACAACATGATCGGCCAACAATTAGAGGCCTCGCTACGCGCGTACGCGACTAAATTAGTTCTTGTTTTAATTGTCGCCGCAAACACCTTCCGAGGATCACTTGACATTCGGCTGCTGTGCGTAGAAGAGGTACGTAACGATATCTCATTTTGAACGTGATCGTGTGTGTACGTTGTTTCATATGGTGGAAGAATTTAATATATATTCGAGCGAAAATTTTCTTAAAAGTTGGTTGGAATGTTTACATCAGCGTGTTGTGATTGCTTGAGATTAAAATACATAATAAACCAAACAAAAATACATCATAAACAAAGGAAAGATTAAAACAGAAATTTTTATTAAGAAAATTAAATAAATTTTATTGTACGAAGTAACGTCGAGAGAAAGAGAGAGAGAAGTCATCGATCGGAGTTGACGGCTAGCGCTGGTTAAGACGATCATTCATCAAATTACGTGGTCATTTTCGTCAATGATAACTCATGACTTTGAAGGCAGCTTCCTACGAGCCCTCGCCGAGGGAAGTGGCCAATTGCGCATGCACGGCTTTCGTACAGTCGCTACTAGAAATGCCGCCAATAAGATTTCCCCGACTCGTTCTTGTAGCGCGATATACTTTAATCAAATCAATTGCACCGTAGCGCGCATCTTGCGGCGTTGTGTTTGCGCGTCTGTGTTTAACAGCGGATTTTTATTCACTTTTATTATCCGCGAACGAATTTTCCCTTGGCGCACACTAATCTCGCGGAAATGAAACGAAATTTAGCCGTGATGATGATGGAATTAATTATGTGACAGATAATATTTTTTCTCTCGACAATGTCTTTCTCTAAATAATAACAAATTTGGTACAAAAAGATGGCAAAAATAAATGTGAATTAGTGTAAACGCGTTCTTCCCCTCGACGGAACGAATCTACAGCTACAGCCGTCAATGATTAATTAATTGAATTGCACGTCGTGTCTGATTTTGATAGGGGGTGGCGAATTTCTGCAGCGCTGCGACGTACGCGCGAGGTGTCCGCGTTGACAATGGACAATATATTTGACCGGCTGTGGGGGGAAAATCGCGAGTGTGCGTGTGCGACGTCGGCTGTCAGTGAGACCTAATGAGCCCGTAAATTGGACCAGGCTATAGGGTCTTCTATCTGAGAATTGCACGGCCGGTTCTCTCTTCTCGTTGTCAGTGTGACTCACTGGCTTCGTGTGCGACGGTATATTCTCGCTCGTGGTTTCTCGAAAAAAAAAAAAAAAAGTTTCTTTCTTCCATCTTCCGCACTTGTGATTTCGCACGCTTTGCCGATCTATCGGCGATGTTAAAACTGCGAGCGCAAAATTGTTGAAAGATGAGAATCAGCTTGAAGGATTATCTCGCAAAGAAAAAGAAACGCACAGCTGTGTTCTGTGAGTCGCGTTGAATCGCGTTGAAGAGATCGCGAGACGATCGAAACGAACTTGGAACGAACAGCGGAGCTCGTCAATCGATCCTTTCTTTCTCGTTGGTTTTTTTTGGAAAACATGAGACCCCGTGTTTAGCACTTAAGTAGAACATAGAGCGTTAATGCAACACGCGCGACGAGCGCACAATCCGTGAAATCGACCGAGAGAAAGAGACAGAGAGCGCGAAAATGGCGAGCCAAGCGACGAAGAAGGAGCTCTTGGAGGAGAGCCTGCATCACCATCCGGAAGGCAGCGAGGAGGAAGTCGACAGAGAATGGGAGGAGTTTACGAGATTAATGGCGAAATTGAAGGAAAACCGCCGAAATCGGCCTCACAGGTACTATACGAGCGAAAACTCTCACGGGAAGTATGAGAAGAAAAGATCAGACACGTTTGGATGTAAAAAAAAAAAAAAAAAAAAGTATCATCTTATTTGTCACATTAAAGTCTTTTTTCGTGTGTTTTGATCTTTACGTCAGACTTTAACTAAA
>QVOB01009065.1:0-13187 GCA_014839585.1 Pseudomyrmex concolor | reverse complement strand
AAAGAAATTAATTTCTTTGGAATAATTTCATTGGAAATTTGTTAAATCTAAAGAAACCGTTCTCTCTGTGTATATATAGACTGTGTGTGTTTTATGTAATATTGATTAATATTCAACAATTAATTAATATTCTATTTATTATTAGAGTTTTGCCAAATTATTTCGAACATTGATTTTTCTCTTCAAAAGAAAATACAATTTGTTTTTTAAGTGAGGGTAAAGTTATTTATTTTGCATTTAGACAAATAAACGTAGTTTATACAAATAAAAGTCGAGACAGATTAAAAGTAGTTTATACAAATAAAAGTAGTTATACAGGAACTATACACAAAGATTAACTAAACGTACGCTTGTCAGGAAAAGAATCGTGACAAGGCTCTTCAAGCCTTGAATCAATAAATTATAAGAATGGCTCTTTAGAGACACTTCCTTCCGAAGTGAAGTCTTATCGTACACGCGCGCACGCGTGTGTATATTATACTGTTACGATCTGATAATACTATCGTGCCCCTTCGGCTTTATTTTAGCGACTTAAAAAACTCTGCGCGTTCATTGCGCTCTTTACGATTTCATATACGTACAAAGTAACAAATTTTTGGCCATTTGACAAAAATGATTCAAAAGTGATTCAAGTACATTTTTCGGATAGCATGCCATTGTCTTTTGTCCAGCAATATACACACATATATTTTATAAATATTTTTAAATATATTGAGGTGGTCCACAATAAATGTCGAATTTCGATCAAAGAGAAAATTAAATTTGCGCGAACAAAGTTCTTTCTATCAATAAGATACGAATCAAGTGTTAAAAAAACAATGACGCTACGAAACCCCGACATTTCTTTTGGAACATCTCGTTAAAAACAATGAAATCGCCGAAAACAATGAGATCTATTTCTAATGTTGCCATTTCGTTATCATGGAAATTATTTACAATTATTCTGCGTGCATGCATTCGCTGTGTAATAAGAAAAAAAAAACAATGTATAATGCGCTGGATGATCGGCGTGGTGGGTGAGGAAAATTTCATT
The DNA here is from genome assembly GCA_014839585.1 of Pseudomyrmex concolor. NCBI lineage: Eukaryota > Metazoa > Arthropoda > Insecta > Hymenoptera > Formicidae > Pseudomyrmex > Pseudomyrmex concolor. The sequence continues at coordinate 12,154 of QVOB01009065.1, read as the reverse complement.
TAAGTACCTAAACAACAGCATCGCTTCGTTTTATTTGCGATACGCATCATTTCTTACAATTGCAAAACTCGTATTTCATTATTGCATACACGAGTCTCGCCGATGATCCGCCGGATTTCCCTCTTTGCGCGCGTATTTCTCTCTTTCAAACCAGGAAGCACACTCTCGCACTAATATCGCAGTAATATCTTTTTAATATAATTCGGCTATTTACACGGATAGAGAGACGCGAAAAGGCGCGTAGTTTTATATATATATAAATATATATAAAAGTATATGCAAATATATGGCGTCTCGTGCGAATAGTTTATATAGCTTGTTTGCTTCTCATCAAACTTTGATGCGCGTCATTCTTTTTCACAATTTTTTTACAATCCCTGTCATTGACTAGAGATCCAACTCTTTCCTATCGAATAAGATTACGAATGTGTCTTAACGAGAACGGTCAAACTTGAAAAATCTTTCGTCAATAAGAAATTCCATCTCTTCCCGTCGTTAAAATGTTCGAAAATCAGTTTTTTTTGTGGGTTTTTTTTTACGAATGCGATCACATCTTAAATAAATTATTTCTTCGGAAATAAGCATCTTTATCTCGCATTTGCAAAACACGCGTATTTTAACTTCTAATCGCTAAGGTTATAGTTTCGCGGAATTTTGAAATAATTTGCGCACATCTGACTAGTCTCACCCTGGAGAAGATTTCTTTCTTCGTTGTTCTCCTTGCTCTTCTTCCAGTTGATGTGATTGTGACTCGTTTGAAAATGTGAAAATCTTCAGTCCTGATTTTTTTCAACATCGTTGAACACACAAGTTTCACGCCGAGATCTACGAGAGAGTTTTCTTTTTCACGGCGCATTCGAATTCAAGACGCGAGTCGATGGCAATTCGAGTGAGTCGATTACGAGGACGCGAGTAATTTTGCTGCTGTGGTGACGTGATGCTGATGATGATAGGACGCCTCCTGGGCGCCGTAGTAACCCTGTTGCTGATGCTCACTGGTGGCGGCGAGCTGATGAGGATGCTGATAGTAGGACGAGTACGACTGGCCGACGATGCCGTCGCAGCTTCGCGGTTCCGTTTTAACGGTGGGTACACTTCCGGTGGCTAGGAGAGAGGTGTGTCCGAGATAAACAGGTCTGTCGGTCGATGAGGTCGATGACTTCGACACCTCGATCTGATGCTGCTGCTGTTGCTGCTGATTGCTCTTCAAGTCTGTGCGGGAGAACAATCACGACGTGGCAAATAACAAAGAGAAATCGAACAAATAAGACGATGCTTTAATGTTAAACAATTTTCCAAAAACTATCTGATGAATTATTGTATAAACTATTTGTGTGCTCGTATGTGTTTAATTAATTTATATGTTTAGAAATTTAGTAATGACGTCCATAAGATTTATTGTTTATTCTCTAATTTGACATTTAATGATTTTGTCAGATAGAAAAAATACCAACCCGTGGAAGGAGATGATGTGGTCGAGGTAGCGGTCTCATGATCTGCGGACGATCTGGTGCTCGGTTCCGGTGTCTTTTTCGGTTTTCTTTTTCTCGTCTGTATGCCGTCCTTTCGCATGGCCAGCGGCCTGTTGACCCCGTGCAGTTTGAAGTACAATCCGCAGGCGTTGCACACCGGCTCGCCCTCGTTATTGCGCCTCCACAGGGTGGTGGTGCGGGTGCCGCAGTTCGTGCAGCACAGTCCGATTCGTCTCGTAGCGGTCTGAAATTCCGACATCTGTCCCATTTGTAACGCACGCTGATTGCGCAAAGTGTCTCTCGATTAAAATAATACGCGGACAAATGATACGCGAAAGATTGCCCGTATAATCATTAATAGATGAACTCACCAGTCGTTTCGAAGGCTTGATGAGCGGTCTGTTCATGCCGTTCATCTTGTGATAAAGTCCGCATGCGTTGCAGAGATAATGACCGGTGCCGTCCCTTCGCCAGAGCGGCGTCGATATCGCGCCGCAATTCACGCACTCGCGACCCTCGCCAAACTGGAAGTCCATCGTGTCTGCAAGTAACGCAGCGATGTCGAAAAGCGCGAGCAACAAAATATTTAAATCTTATTCTACACCTTCACGCAGATTTTTTCGAGATATTTCTTCTCGTCACGCAAGCCTCCCAACTCTACTTTTAATCACCGCAAATACGGGGATTCGTCTTCGTTGCTCGAGCTGACAGGATATAAGACCCGCTCTTTGGGTATTATCTCGAGGACGCTCGGGGATAACATCTAAAGAGAGAATTTAAAGTTAGACAGCAGATCGTGCGGCCGGGAATTCCACGACGTGGACGGTTCCCGCACTCTTCAGAAGAAGCATCCGCGCGTTCTGAATCGATTCTACGACGCTGCGCCGTAAAACACTTGACCGCGGGATCGACCCGGGCTCGCTTCAAAGGCGCCGCTATCACTTATCCATCGCACATGGCCCGCCGCGTGCACGACGACGTGGCGCAGCATCCGCGAAGGAAAGTAATTTCTTTCTCTTGGTGCGTTTTCCGTTTCAACTTCACGGTGTTAATCACGAAGTCAAATGTTGCTTTCTACGCGTTTTAATTCGACACGTGTCGCTTAAAAATTCGTAGCTTGTATTTGAAGAAAGAAGTTTTGCCGTAAAATTCATGAAATGTTGCGTCGTGTTAGTTTTCGAGATAGATTTGTGCTTTCAAAATTTTAACAAAATAAAAAATACGACGCGCGAAATAAATGAAAAGAAAAAAAATTAATTCGCGTGAGATTGCAGTGCGCGTGAGAGAAAGTCGACACAAAATATATAAATAATAATTAGATTATTTATTATACATCACGCAATATATAAAATTAACCAAAAATACGCGCGCGTTTTTACGTAACACTCGTACACGGAGTTCGGTAAAATTATTTTGTCAAGTGGTCGCGCTATATTGCCGCGCACGATTCACGCAAATAGAAAGTTTCGACTGGTACGAGCTCTCGGACGGCGTGGCCGATCGACGAAAATAAATTCGTCAGGAGTAGGTTTTAAAGAGAGGTATCGCATATAGAAACAGTTTACTTCGTGAAAATACCACCACGGGTATAGCCTACTCCCGCGCACGTATTCCGTTGTTCGTGATATCGTCTGCGGTTTCGATAAACTAATCGGCACCGTAGGAAATTGCATGCCTATACGTATCTTATCGCCGTAGCGCGGCGTTCACAGGCGCTGTTCACATAACTTTTGTTTGTTTATTATCGCGACTTCACGCGTGATGCACGCCAACGAAGCGCGATGCGTGCCACCTCTGTGGTTTTTAGCGAGCCGTCGCAAGCCGAGCGACTTCGAGAAACGACATCACGTGTGACAAGTTAATGCAAGCCAATTGTGTTAACCGATAATCGCGCTGCGCCAATACAGCGGACAAAGAAGTGTAGGTAATTTATAAACATTCATGATTATATAACACAGTGTAATGAAAGGAAATTCAAGAGTTTAATGCGCGCGTTTTTAAATTATTTATTTTCACTCGTGTCATCTGTCAATTTTTTCTTTGTCTTCTTCTTCGCATTTTGTTTTCTTCGCGATAATCAGACAATAAAATATTATTGCCGTAATTTCCCCGTAAAAAAGCGTAGCGCTAGAAAATTGTCATCATTCTTTTTTCGCGCCACGAGTTTTACAATTACCGTCTAGCGATGTAAAACAGAAAAATATGAGATGTTATACGAACCATACGACGCACGCTGGAAGCCGGCGCTGTCATAACGCCAGGAGGACATCATCACGTTCTGCGCGTAAAACGGAGCGGCTGCAGCAAGCGCAGTCGAGTGCGGATGCGCCGCGTGCGGATGGGCCGCGTGCGGATGACCGGGGCCGGCGTGCGGACCCATCGCCGCCGCGGTGCCGCTCGTGTGACCGGCGAGCGCGTGATGCGCCGCGTACGTTTCCACTCCGTGCTGCCAGGGTGCCGTTTTCTCCCTTTGTAAAAATTGAAAAAGATTACGTAATTATTATAAGTTCGTTTTTTTTTTTTTCAATATTACGAGTCAGCGTGACACATTACTTTGTGACTATGTTCTTTTGAATTTTACGTAAAAGTGCGTACAGAGCTTGTGAAAAGTTACACGTACCATGCGGGCGAGGGTGAAGTAGGAAAGGAATGATATTGCGCCGTGGCTGCGGATGTTATCGCCGGTCTGGACGAGGGAACGTAGACGGGTGCTTGAAGTTGCTGTCCGTGTTGCTGCTGCTGCTGCTGAGATTGCTGTTGGTAATCGGATCCTGCGCCGTACCCGCCGCTTCCACCCCCGTGGAACATCCTCCCCGAGAGCTGCTACCACCACGGCATCTGCGGGAAAAAAAATCAGAATCGATTTTGAGTGGCGTGTGTTCCGTTAAATAAAGAAAAATTTTTTTCAAATTTATTTAACAGAGAAAAAAAAGATAAAAAAAAAAAAAAGAATGCAATAGATGACAGTGCGTATCGAAGAACAAAAAGATATTGTCGACGAAGTCACTCAGCTACCGCGGAAAGATCTATCTCTGTACGAACAACAGTTATTGTAACACGAGAAAGCTACTAACATGACACAGATAATGCTAATGGTTCCCTTTAGACAATAAAACCGGCTCAGGCTCATATAGAGATTTCAAGAGACATGTCAGAAAACGAGTGTAAACGTGGCGTGGGCCAGTAATGGGCCGTGAGACCAATAGTGGTCGTGAAAAAAAAAAAAAAAATGCCGAGTTTCGTCATGGTCGCGAGATGAGTCTCACGATTTCGTGGCGGCGGAATTGGAAAAGTTCTTGGGGATTCAAAAACAGAAATGAATAGATGAGAATATATACATATATATTTTGTTTTTTCAATAATTGATAAATTATCATATTTTGTTGTCATTAATGAGATGTGATTTTCAGTGCGATTTTTAGAGCGCGTTAGAGATTTCTTGCGCGAAATTTATGATGCAATATGGATTTTACAACGACACTTAACGAGACGCTGCGTCGAGAATCTACATTTACCCCGCGGTGTTGTTAGAAACGAAAATGGCGTACGCGCGCGTACAGACCGATACACATCGCCATCCTGTTGGCGCAACGAGCCATTTCGGTACGTGAGTTTCTATACCGCCCACGAATCTCATTGTCGGGATACGCGCATCTTCTTGAGAATACGCGTCGCGGCTTCTCGCCGTATCTATGCATTCCATTTAAGCACGATGCATGGAACACGACGCGATTTGCACCGCGTGAAATTTAGAAAATCACCAAGTGTGAAGAGAAAATGCGTGAGCTCTTTGTTTTGTGACAAGAAAACAAAGATGCGTTTATAATTGTGTTTTTTCACTATTTCTATTTCCGTTTTATTAATTTTCAGAAACTTTATTAATTGGAATCTCAAAGACAAATTCTCGACTTTTAATCTATCGCATACTTATTCTTTTTGACAAAATCTCTGAATTGCTCAGACTTTTAAAACAAATAATATGTCAAAATATAGATATATAATTTATATATCGCGTTATCAATTAGTAAATAGTTTGCTATCACGATATTGTCAGTTGCAGTGACGAAGAGTATCGATATACTCAATGAAGTTTAAGCATCGTCAGACGCGAGATACTCCAGTGATGAAGAAATACAGATAGAATTCTCATACGCCTTGCCGCCCACGAATATCTTATTGTCCGTCGACTCGCGCTCGCCGAGGAAGCGACTGGAAGCGTCGCCATAGTCGGCGTGTCTCACGAGAGTTGGCTCTCATCGCTTCGGGGATTCAAAAAACTCCGAACAAAGTGGAGAATAAGGTAAGCAATTTACGACCACATTCGACGCGTGAAAAAAAAAGAGATGCAGCGAAATGAATTTCGCTCACAAAAGGCAAAAAGGACACTAGAGAAAAAGTGAAGATAGTGTATATCAATAGTAAATCACATGTGTTTTCCACGGTGTTTTGTTTAACTTAATGTCACTACACTTATCCTTTTTATATAAGTTATGAAGAAATATATTAAAAACCAACGCAGCAAAGAAATCTTGAATCAACACTCGAGTTCTCTCGAAGTATTTTTTTTTCTATGTACAATGTGTTTATCAGAATGTAAAGTTGAATACTCTGCGAGTTGAACATACGCGCGCGTGAAGCTTGGGGCGCAAAGTCCGAAGGTGCCGTCGCTTCGCGCAAGAAGGGGAAACTCGCGCGCAAGAGAGAGAGAGAGAGAGAGAGAGAGAGAGAGAGAGAAATATGCGTGGTCCTGAGAAGAAAAGTAGGAGAATCGTATGCACTTGCGTGGTGGGGATCAAATGATGATACACGCTTCAGAAGAGAAAGACAGAACAAACGCAATCCAGCGAATAAAAGCATTGCCAGAAGGAGAGAGAAAGAAATGAAAGAGAGTCGCGCAGACGCGTCTCCACCTTCGGCACTCAGTTGTGGAGATACCGATAGCGGCCATCGCGGCTACGAATAAGCCCTCCGTGTAGGCGGGTCCAAAGCTTTCGTCGCGTGTATGCATTTATAAGCGCCGCGCGTGTGTGCGCGCGTGTTCGATACGTGTGGTTCGTGCGGCGGCGCCGTATACGTGCGCATGCGATCCGCTTTAATCCGCCGCATGGTCGAGGCGGATGGCGGATGATTGATCAGACTGGATTCGATTTCAGAGAGCGCCATAAATGAGAATCCGCTACCAACTTAACGTGCGAGATAAAACTGTTGAACACACTTGATGAGCGCGCGGATCAATTAACTTATCGTAGTATTATTTTTACCCTGTCTCCTTCTTACATTATCTTCCATCATAGTTCGATTAGAAGACAGAATTTGCGATATTAGATATATGTAATTTTTTTTCAAGAGAAATATGTTTGGATATTTGTAAAAACATTTAGAGAGAAAAAAATTAAGAAAAAAGAGATAAACAATATTCTCTTCTCAAGTAGAAACTTGAATTTCGAACTGTTAGAGTGAGATATCGCGCATCTGATGCCCGATCGATACCGATCGCAAGAATCGCGAAAGTCCGCGACCTATTAAATTACGCTTACATTTACCTACGCCGATAAAACCAGTTGCGAAGTCACCGAAGTATCGCCTGGCGACTTCAGTGATAAATTAAACATCTGTGTGTTCAAGCTACTGGAATTGCAGTCGCGTTGGGTTTCTCGCAAGCGAGGGAGAGAGTTCGCGCATGAATTCCGTGCCAAGTATAACTAATATCAATATCGTGTGCGTTGATTAGATAACGTCACCGTGGACTGGTTTATGTCTGCTATCATGTAACTTTGTTGCGCGAATATTTAATCGCACGTGAAGTTTCCGGGAGAGGACATGTTTGCGACGTGAGGTAAAACCAAATATCAAAATGACATACAAATAATTGAAAGTATTTTCAAAAAATCTCACATCAGTTTAAAGTCAGTTTTGAGAGAAAACAAAAAAATAAGATGATTATTTTGCCTTTCGTGTATCGTCGTTCAATCGTCGAGATATCGATGTCGCATATTTATTTTTTTTTATAAATAATGTATTTTACATCAATTTATGTCTGTGTAATTGTGTCGCAAGGGTACGAATATATGTTATAAAGCGATACGGATAGTTTACGCGTATGTAAGTGTTTCGCGAATCAATGTTCAGAACGCAGAGCAACAATAAATGTTCGATGAACCAATGCGACTCATTCACAACTTTGTACTTTTTTAGGTTCGTGTCGATTTTTCTAATTAGCATTAATGACGTTGCTTGACGAAGCGTAACAAGTGGCGACGTATATAGCTTATCTCAATTTGCGATATGAAAAACAACGTAATATCAAACTTGTGCCATATAACGGCAGTAATAAAATTAGCATAACTTAACTCGACATCGGGAGTCAATTTGATATCGCTTGACAACGTAGAAAAGCGCGCAACCTTGTCAACGAGACAAAATCAATTTATCTTCCCGTTTCGTCGATGATAATATGTGCAACAGGTACAATTATCAATGATACGTTTTCGATATAAAAGTATCGGACTGTTTGCGTTAATTGTTAAAATGATTTACACGCATCGCGGCAAGCGCAGTTGCTGAGCTTCTTATCGGTTAAAAACAGTCTATTAGCGTATCTTGTTGCTAAAGACTGCACAAAAAACAACACAATATATTGTGTGTGTAATATAGATTAATGAAACACAATGCGTTATTGTTGTTTGGAAATTCTCATTTTTTATTGAAAAAAATTACAGAAATAATGTTACACCCGCGAATTGAAAAATACGTCAAATAAATATTTCTTTAACTGTGTGATTTGTTATTCACAGTGATAATATAAAAAATGTGAAAGGGCGGCACAGCCATGCGTCACGCGATCCGATGAAAGCTAATTTATTATCCGTTGCGTGATTCTTCTCCGAGTGGTTTTGCCTGTATTACGATTAGCTTTGTACGTAGGGCTATTGTTAAAAAAATACGGTGGGATTAGGGATCGGAATCTGACATAAAAAATATGCGTAAATTAACGTAAGTAAAAGTAAACCAAACTGTTTCGATTATTTATTAATATAAAATGATATTAAATTAAATTGAATTTACTACAATATTATAAATTAAAAAATTTAAAGTTTTTGCAAGTCACTCGCTGACTTTTGACTTGCAAACACGCGGTTATTTATCGAGAGAACTGCATTCTTGCAATAAAACAGCGTATCTTCTTTCAGTAATGCACAAGTTGTAATTTATTTATTTCAACGATATAGTTTTAGTCGTGTATTTATACGTTTACAGTTGGTTTTTGTATAAAATATATCTGTCAAGTTTTTGATCTATACGTATAATTGCTATTGCCAATGCTGCTGAATATTTATAATCGCGGGATACGTTTTGCGGAAAAACGTGCGCAATTAACGCACGACATATTACAAAATCGCGTGTGTAAATACGAAGAAGTGATAATTAACGCTTAACGATTGTAAATCAACACGCATCAACTGCGGGCAATAAATTTATTGAGTTCTTTGTGGATTATAAGGCATTATGGAGTCGCGGTTTTTTCAAGCAGATGTCGGATTTTCTCTGATTGTAGAATATGAGAAAATACAAGAAAAAAAAATACATTTGATTAAAAAAAACTTAAATGCATGTTTTTGCACAATACATTTATTTTAAAATAAATAAGTTGTCGTCGCTCTTCTTTTCGTATCGAATTACTGCTTCAATTACGGCTCGGTACTTGCACAAAAATTGACATTACACGTATATTTGAAAACTAATAACCATATTTTACATCGCGCGATGTAAAAAGCAATACGTGTACCTGCGCAATTAAGCGCGATTACGAAGGGACACTCTCTTCGGCGCGCGATCGTATGGCGCTTCCACCGGAGAGCAGCCGATAGCTCTAGCAGAGCGGAAAATATCGAATCCTCTAATGGGAAACCGGTTGAGAGAAAATAATCGCGTTTCGATGTTAGGCGGGCGCCACATCAACACGGCGCCGTACTTCTCACGGCCCTCTCGACGGATCACACGGAATTTAGATGAGAGAACCCGGCAAGAAAGAGGAGTCGCGACGAAAGTTAGAAGGGTCCGAGGCCATCGGATGGCACCAGGTATAATATCGGTAATGGATGCCAGTTAAAGGGGACCAAATAGAACGAGCAACGTAAGTGGCTTCCACAGTTGTTTTTTTTCTCTTTTTTGTTTTACGCTATCTAAAGTCGGGGGTGTTGTTCCGCGGTTAAATTGTGAGATTTTTTTTTAATACTCTCGAAAACAGAAAAGAATGTGTTTTCTGTCCGATTTTAGCATAAAGTGGACATTTTTGTCTAATCTAAAAAACGAAGTAATATTTCAAAAAATCTAGTTTGTTATCAAAATATATGATATTGATGGCAGTTGCGTCACAAATTTAACATCGATCGAAGATCGTCTGAGAAGTGATAAACAACTTGTGTGTGCAAACTAAATTTTGCGCGATGTTAAATCTTTTGATGATTGATATAAAAATTCTCACTTGGGAGAGGCGGGGAGAGAGATTATAGAAAGATTCGTATAAGTCTGATAAGTCCGCGTATACTTTGTGCGTTGCATCTCCAGAATGCGTGTTATGGTCAAGCGGATGGGTGTTTATTTGCGTACGCGCCAGACGTCACGACGAGGGGAGATGGGTGGAGAACGCGATCGAAGAGCTTTAATCCGGCGGTATTCGTGGAAGACGAGTCTCTGACGATTACGACGAAGTACTTCGGTTGCATCGGGACTGTTCTCTCATCCCGAGAGAGGAACCGGCTGGTGCCGATGAGGCGCCACGGCGCCGACTGCGTAGAAGGGTTTCCTTGTAGGTCCTAACGCACACTCTCGCATACACTTATATACTCACATATCACGCACGTTGCGCCCCGTTACGAGTCGCTTCGTTTTTTTTCTCTCCCTTTCTCGTTCAACATTGTAAGGTGACAACCAGAGAGCCCGGTGATGTCTCCGAGACTTCTTCTTGTGGCGCGAAGAGCTTATCTCCCTTCCACGGTAATATTATGGATTATTTGTTACATTGTATTATATGTATGAAAAAAATTATATCGCGATTCAATCCTTTCATTTCATCTCTCGGTTCTACGTTATTTTTATTCCCGCGAACTCATTTCCCGATACAAATAATAAAAGTCAAAGCGCAAAACAACTTTTATCCGCTTTTAGATTAAAAGTTTTTATGTTTCTGTATTAAGAACGTTTTTGTCGATTTAAAATTGTTTTTTTTTTTTTTTTATTACAATAGATTGCTGTTAAAAAAAGTGAAGGTATTTAGAGAGTGCCGGAAATTTATTCGTCAGCAATATCTGATATCTTCTGGCGCGCGAGCTTTTCTTCTTCTGTACGGAAGTATGCGTGACGTATGAAGATGTGAGGATCGCGTGAAGCGCTTCGATTACTTTGACGCGGGTCTACTCTCTCTCCAAAGAGAGTTCAGTCACGATTTATCGATCGTTGCGAGGGCGAATCGTGCCGAATGAACGACGGAGCGTTTTAGAAGCTCAGTTTGTGTGCGCAAGTCTTGCACACGTCGTTAGCGAGTAAAGAAAAGTAAGATGCGAAGACGGTGATTTGCTTTGTCTGGTGTTTGCACTTACATTCGAACAAATGTTCGTAACGTAATAATTTCGTATAATCTCGTACAAGCAATCGTTTTTCTTCAATTCGGCTTCTAATTAGATTAGTAGCGCGATATCGCCGAGCTGTGGATTATGCCAATTGTTAATCTCTCCTCGTTCACCTCCCGTCACTTATGGCCGATACCGCAAATTTATTTACGCTCGACCGCGACAGTGCGTTCTCTCACTGCGATTCTCAATTCGAAAACCGCAGTCAAGGTGATCCTGTCGCTTGTTTTCTGTTTCTCCGTTTCTCCTTTAACGCTTCGGGAGGAAGTTGAATGATAAAGAAAGAGCCAGACGATCGGATCAAGTCAATAAACCAACTTGACAGGCTATCTTTCAAACGATTCTTTTCTACATCCAAAAAAGAAAAACGGATGCTCAACTATCTCAGAAAGAAATAGTGTGTGTTTCACGATAAATGAGTAAAACTCGAATGTTAAAACTGGTCGAGAAGTTAATAACACATTAGCGATCGGCTACAGTAGTTCTACGACCTCGATGCGAAATCCGCAATCTGAAATATTAGATTTTAGACAAAAAGAGATAAAAAGAGCGGAAATGTACACGAGAAAAGGGAAATTGCGATCTTATCCTGTGCTCAATTAACACAGTTCTCGAGAAAAATTGTGTGCGAGACGGCGAGATGTATCACGTGCATCCGTACGCTCCGGGATGCCTCGAGGAGCCCGCCTTTCGGTAACCTGAGACAGACCGGTAGATGCAAACACCAGATAAGATCATCCGTGAGATTGCGGGTCCAGTTTCGGCACGCGCCTCTCTTCATTCCGAGAGCTTGGTCGATCGTGCGGGAAACTTATACATACGATGACGCAGGTGTGCACACGAGAGAGAATGAGCCAGCGAATCTTCGGTTATATGCTATTGCACGACATATATAGTTACGTATCAAAATATTATTTTGTGTTTTTCTCGAATATGTATCAAGTTACGTGACTAATGAACACTATGATTCTACAATAAGAGAAAAAAACGGATTCGACTTCTGGTGTCTTTTTTTGCAATGGAATTTTTAAATTTTATAGGGAAGTAAATTGA
>QVOB01008993.1:0-10136 GCA_014839585.1 Pseudomyrmex concolor | reverse complement strand
AAAAAAAAACAGAATTATAGCTTAACTTTCTATTGTGTGAAAATCAGACAAAATTGTGTGTCTACATAAATACAAAATAAAAGTTAAAATAACAAATTTGTTTTTCTAAAAAATAAATTGATCGTGCTACCAACAAATATAATCACAAATAAAACTTTGTCAACTTTTTCAACTTTTCTATAAAAAAGAGAACTAAAATATATATTTTAGAAACTGAAACAAAGTACTTAATACTTATATTTTTTCAAACATATGCCAAGTTCTTTGATGCTAACACGCTTAGAGTCAAACATGTTTTTGGAACTCAAAAGAAGAATACATTCACAAAAATAATTGTATTATTTACATATTATATACAAGTACATAAAATGCACGTAGCACAAAAAAATCTTGTCCAACATTTATGAATTGAATTGAGAGTTAAGTGGAAAGCACACTTTTTTGCTTCCAAATTACGCATGCGACATGTAATTGCCGAAATAGTTTACATTGTTATTTCCGGCAACTTAAGTTTCTCGATATTAAAAAACTTATATTCTTGATAAATGTATCTAGTATCACTATAAAAAAAACTATCAGTTCAACGTATTTCCGCATCAAAATTTAAATCAAGAATGATAAAATTAATGCAAATAGCAAGTATATAATTCTGATACTTTAAATAAAGAAATTATAATTTTACAAAGTTACAATTTGAAATGTAAACTAATTTAGCAAACTTCATACATATTCTCATTACAAAATGCGTGATATTACGAATGATACACCTTTTTCTTGTTTTACATCTAACAAGTGGTACGGAAAACTTCCCACGGCTTGAAGCAAGAAGTACTCATTACTTTATTACGTATGAAAAATAAATCCGGCAGAGCTCTCTATAAATTTTTTTTTAATAACGGCATTATTATTAATAATATTTAGTTTTTTTTTTTTTCGACTTTCTACGATTCGATTGAAACTAATGCAAGCATAGTCACATTCTAGTTAGAGATTATCTGATTCGATGTTTTTTAAAATTGCTGCATATAGCGTATAATAATGAGTTTTTTTCTAATGAGACAAATCTTCTCTAGGCAATGCACTTATTATCAATTTAATCGATAAAAACACAAATTTTCAGATGAAACAGATTGAAAGCACATACCAGCCGCATTACTATATTTTTATTACTATCATTTTATGTTCGCATCATTATTGGTGTGTCTCATTACTAAAAATAATATGTAATAATTATTAATTATAATAATATTTATATTACTAAAGAATAATAATCAGTTGAAATGGCTATTCCTCTGAGAAGGAATATAATAAGTAAATAATCTTTAAATCTATATTTCGGTAGCTTTAATTTCTAATATAAGTGCTTATTTTATATCTATATTCAACAAGATATCCTCAAATTACTAACGTAACAACCTGCCGATAGCGCAAGGACTAAATGTATCTCTTACTTTTTCTTTTTCTTTTAGCTGCTATTTCTTGGCTGCAACCAGTATAATTTTTCAATTTATCTCAAGATGAGTGAGTTAACAATATGTTATGCAAGCATGACTTCTTTGTAATAGTAATCGATTATATTTGGCAAAGCGACATGTAATTCGCTGCTTAAAACTTGCTGTTCGTCGCAGAGGCATATTTTTTTTCGTGAATGCATTCCACAGGTATCTAGGCACAACAGATACAAAAGTATTACACTGAGAAATATCCATATTTTCTTGTATGTATAGCAATCTATTATTTTTAAAATAGCACTATCATATATATCCTTAAAGATAACACGCACCGAACATTATTCTTTTCTCATGTTCATTATTTATTCTTTTCTTCCTTCATTACGAGCCTGTAGTGTTAAAGCAAGTACGTATATTTATATATATCATTTGCACATAAATGAAAACGTCATTTGCAAGATTGTTAACACAACAAGCTCGCACAGCGTAGTAATATAAGTTACATCGAGCATACATTTAAATCTTCGATCACATTTTCCCGCATATAGCTTTATCTGTATATAAAATCTCTTGTAGAATATCTCTCTCTCCCACATATCTGTTACCGCACAATATCCATATAATTACCTCGATTTACGTACATTATCCATATATTATTGTATTGTGTTTATGTATGTGTGTATATTGATAGCATCCCAGAAAGTATATCTCTAGTTTTACGAATAATGTATTTTTAGGACCCTTCTCACTTACTATGATGCGCATCTTATCCATAATGATTTCTCTCATATGCAATTTGTTTCTCTTCTAATAAAGAAATAAATACAACGCGTTTCTAGAGAGAAAAGGGGGGGAAACAAGTCTCTTTTGTAAGTTCTCCTACAAATATCTATATACTATCTCTTTGAATCGCACATTAAAAAAAAAAAAAAAAAAAAAAAAAAAAAAAAAAAAAAAAAAAAAAAAAAAAAAAAATACAATATGAAACACACATTGAAACTCTAATACGATTATCAGTCGGATGTGATGGGATGTTTTTAAACTTCTTTTTTCAGGTTATTTTCTTTTCAATGATCGCGTGTTCCTTGAAAAAAAAGCTAACTTCCGATGTTGCTACAACAAAACAGAGGATACATGGGAAGTGATTGTAGAGACTAGCAATTATTGGGATCTGGTGGTGTGACAAGGTATTCATCGGCACGTTTATGATCAGATAATGCTCGCATTGTATATGAATCCTGTGGTAAATCACTCTTTCTTCGTAAAAGTGGTTTCACTTTATTCACGTTCGTCATCTTCTTTGCCTGAATGTCAGAAAAAAACAAATATTACTTAAAATAATAAGTTTCTGACATATTAAAATAAAACAATAAACAAAGTTGAAAAATCTGGGCATCATTAAATATCAATTCGTACCTCATTAGCTTTAGCTTCGATCTTTTCCAAAGTAAGTGGAGTCTGATCCGTATCGCCGTCTTCATCCGGCGGTGAGTTGTCTATGTGTTGCGGCGATATAAACAATGTATTATTCGTTGTGCCTTGAATTGCCAGATTATAATTTGGATGCCTCATCGCAAGCGCTTCAACACGCATCCACGCTTCGTCACGATCTTTCATAAGTTTTCTCTCCTTTTGACGTTCCTAATAAAAATTTTAAATCAGAATAAAACAAAATTAGCACTAAATATTAAACACATGGCTAAATGATTCTTTTTTCTTCTTCCTTTTGTTTTCGACAATATTCTTACAAATTGTCTCCATTATCTATGAACATACCTGATAGTATTGTGTCGTGCACTCATCAAATACTTTTTGATTCATTTCCATGAAAAGTTTCAGAGCGTTGTAAATTAAACCGTGGATTGTCTTGTTCCAGTGATTGCGAGAATTTCTATAAAAAGCTGGATACATTATCGGTAAGATAACGGAATAATTGTCGGATATCAAGGACATTATATATTCATTATTCCAATAATAGAGAGCTCGTTCTGCCACCTAAAACACAAGCATATAAGTAATATGAGATATACTATCCGAAACGAAAGCATTGAAGTCATCATGTTTACCTGGAAATGGGGCGACGACACACATTTGGCTAATTGCCTGAACAACGGATCCATGACTTTTTGGAATTCAGCTGGTTCGATAACATCCAAGATCTCCTCGAGCTCGTTCAGGAACATGACCTCTTTAGGGGAATGTGTTTTTGGCCAGAATTTCAGGAGATTTCTAATTACAGGTTCTGTCAACGATGGATCCTTCTCCAAAAATTGAACAACACAATATGCTAATTGTGGATGATATACGGATAATGACTTAGCTTTATGTAAAGGTAACAAAACTTTCAACAAAAACACTTTATGTTCCTCTTTTAATGGCAGAGCAAAGCCATTTATAATACTGCAAAGAAAACAGCATCGATTAGTATACGTCTTATCTTACCACTCTCTCGGTATTGCATTAATTTGCGTAAAAACTCATTATTACCTTCCTAAGATTTCAAGCAACTCTGCGATGCCATTGTGGTGCTCCGTCTCATATATAAATCGATAGAAAACATTATTGATTTGTTTCCTAATGTACGCCCGAAGTCCAAGGAATTTACCGTAAATCCTATGAAGCGTCGTCTTAAGAAAATCCCTCTCTCTCGGATCTTCGGAATCGAACAGCTCCAAGAGCTGTAGTACAAATTTTTGATCTATATAGCGCCTTGCTATGGACGGCTGGAAGTCCTGTGACTCCAGCAATCGCAAAAAAAATTCGTAGACCAACTGCAAGTGCGGCCAAGATGCCTCTAGTGTTGGCTCATCTTCCTCCGGATCGAATTCCGCCCCATTAGGATTTGATGACGGTGGTAGCGTTCGGAATAAATTCACGGCAAACTGCAAATATTTCCCTCACCTCAATAAAATCTTTAGCCTCGAAAAATCGTTTGTATTAAGATTTGTATTAATATATTTTTAAATTAATTTAGTGTAATTTGCAATATATATACATCTCTCTCTCTCTCTCTCTCACATCCTATATCAAAATGTGATATTTACCATATTCACAGCCTCGGGATATATCGCTTCGGTAATAACATTTCTGTTTTTGGTTACATACTCGACCATCTCGTGAAGGGCAGTACGCTTTACCTCCTTCCATTTCAAATCCGATAAGGGATCGGACTCGAAGTCGAAAAGAACACAGCATTGCCGTAGCTTTTGTATAAACAGTTCCTCCCGCTCGTTACCTTGTTGAGTTTCTGAAATCAAATAGTCGATAATTAATAACATCACATTTGGTAATTACAGTGAAGAAAGATTAATACGAGATAATAATTACAATGTGATTAATGTATCACACTTGTCGTAATTTACAACCATATCAGTACAAAATTATTTATACGAATATCAGTGCAAATCCAAAGCGGCATAAATATACATATGTTTGCATTACTCATTTCTTTATCTTATTTGCATTATTTTGTCGACGTAACAAAGAACTGCTAATACCTACCTTTCTAATCGATATTTTTCGACATAAAATGGATACTTAAAAACGAACATACAACTCTGAATTTACATATTTCATATTTCAAAGATATTATCGACGATATGTACAAAGTTAAGAGAATATAATCTTATGACCTTATTTGTAAATGTTTTGTTGTATTAATATCCAAAATGCTATAACATTCGCGATTTAAAAATAACTTCACGATGTATACTTTTTTTTATATACGTATCGTCGAATCTATATTCCTACTAATATCTATAGTATAAAAAATAATCTGATATCAGGTAATTGTCAAATATATATATATGTGTATAAATTAATTTTGTTAATAAAAGTGGGATCAAATGTATAAAGAGAATTTGGTGAATTTGATTTAAACGACAGAGAGAACTTTACCGATTAGCAGAGGTTGCAAAGGTTGATACTGTAGCGCGAACGTCACCGGATAAGCCTTGTTCGAATCTTGGGATATCATCGTCGCCAAGGCAAGACCCTGATGGAAACTAGGACTTTTGGGCAGAGCACCGCCCAGAGACGAGTTAATTCCACCCACGTGAACCATCGCGCGATACTAAGTGGACAGCCGGGTGTTGCAACTGTTTATACACACACACACACACACATCTTATTTACATTGGATCTCCTGAAAAGGTTTGAACTGAACAACGCTGTCTATCGATACTTTCTTACAACAGTTTGCAACACTTTGTATACATACATTTGTCAGAATTCTCTTTAAAGGTCAAAGTTGATGATTAATAACGATCTATATCTTTTGCAATTGTTTCTTTCGTAGAATCAAATTTCTAATTAACGAAACTCGTCAAATTTCGATCGAAATCCTTCAAATTCTCGAATAAAATTCATTAATTCTATTTCTTTGGCTGAAAATCGTTTAAACTATAAAACACACAAACTTTTGATCTTTAAGGAAAAGTTTTAAATTTATTGAATCCACATAGAGCCGTCTACTTTTCACTCCTATTTACTTTAACCGTTCTTTCAGTTCAATCATCTAGTTATAAGTTATTCAATTATAAAGTGCAGTATCACTTTCACTGAGCACTTACAATACTTCCTACAAAAATCGATTAAATAATCTGCATTTCCTAAATTAGCCCGTCTCAAGGATTCTCACGTTTGCTCTTAAGCGAACCTTCCTTTCCCTTAAGCGAACAGTGTAATGACCCGACACCAAAATACTGTCCGTTTGTCGTTAATTCTCCGCAGTTATTTAAACGCTCGCAACAATCTGTTGCTTCGTTAATCGATCGAGTACAAGCAAAGCAAAGCTCTTTTTCAGCTTTTCCTTTCTTTTCGGGATGTTCGGCGCTTGCGAAGCCACCCTTGCAAAATACCGGCGAGCGCGAGATTCACCTAAGTGGCACTGGGATCGATGAACTCTCGCCGGTTCTCCCCGGGATCTCGCGCGGGTCAACTCTCGATCGGTCACGGGGTCGATACACTCCACCTCGCTGAGACTCGTATGCAGGTGGAGCCGCAGCCAGGTGGAGCTCTCGTGCGGGTGCGGATGTTGGTTTCAATGCGGTTAGAGCAGATCAGAGAGGGACATGTCGAAACAAGCAACGGTAAAGCACAAGGAGGCAACAGGACTGTTTACGTTGGAAAAACGGGAAACTGTGGATCCGGACGCCTGCGCAGCTACCGCCGCGCGCAATCGATAAACTCTGACGTAGAAAGCACTCTTGCAACCTCGATTGACCGGCATCATAACGAAAAAGAGCAGAAGAACCGATTTCTCGTCTTCTTTTCCTTTTCTTTTTTCATCGTTCTCCCTCTCATGTTTTGCCTACTTCTGTGTTGTTTGCCTTTAGTGCGCATTTTACGACATCGTTATCAACTTACCGGACAACAGTGGCAATTTCTGCAATTCCCGATTTTTTGATATATTGAATCTCGAACTGCTTTGCCGTTTGTCCTTCTTTATTACGGGTCCACCTGGTTGGTACTTGATTTTGTTAATGAGTGTGGGTGGTGGTGCGTTACCTACTGGCGGTCCCGCTGTCGCTTTGTTCGCCTGTAGACAAACAAGAAAAAAATAACAAACATTAAATTTTCATGAGTATTATAATAGCAAGAACAAATGATAAATTAAACAAAAAGTTATTTTGTTTATTTTGTTTACAAAAAACAAGAATCGTTTCAAGCTATTTATGCTTCTAATTGAGTGTTTATTGCGTGTATATAAAAACTGTCTCTAATTCTCATTTTTAATTAAAATACACATGTTGCTATAAGTTGAATCTGAATAGAAGTCGGTGATTAGCAGATTTAATTCGCACAGTTGCTTGTCTTCTCGTTAATTTGAGTTGACCGCGGGTGAACGATCGATCGCGAGTGATTGCTCACTCTGATCGGATTAACGTTATATAAATGGAACGCGTGGAAGCGATGTCGGCATAATGCGTGTAAAAAAACTGCACGTACGCGCGCGCAATCTCTTTTATAATATTGTTAAACCTAAAAGCTCTAGAGAGATTATTTTTTTTAATCTAGAATTATTATTTTTACGAAAACGAGAGAGAGAGAGAGAGAGAGAGAGAGAGAGGGAGGGAGAGAGAGAGAGAGAGGGAGAGGGAGAGGGGGAGAGAGAGAGAGCACAAAAGTAATTATCTGTCAATTAAAACAAAAATCTTCATCGCGAATTTTAAATATTCCATTTCTAAATACATTGTAAAATTTCAAATTTTTTCATGTTTTTAACAGTAAAGTTGTTTTTAAACGTAGTATTTGAAATATTGTATATTACAAAATGTAGTGCGTAAAATTGAATGTCTTACATATAAGCTTTTAACTATATTCGCTTTATTACAGATAAAGTAAGCTTTCCAAAAAGACACATGAATATAGAAAGCGTATATCTTTTAATCGTCTTTGATTGTTGCTACAAAGTTAAGTTAGATATTCAATCAAGAAAGTCAAACACAGTGCTCTTAGATCTGTCTAAACAAATGTCTTGAGAGAGAAACGCACCCCCTTTTTCTCGGTAATGAATTTAATCAAATACTCTTCTTTTCGCATAGCAGCTTTATTACAAACCAACCGAC
The DNA here is from genome assembly GCA_014839585.1 of Pseudomyrmex concolor. Classification (NCBI taxonomy): domain Eukaryota; kingdom Metazoa; phylum Arthropoda; class Insecta; order Hymenoptera; family Formicidae; genus Pseudomyrmex; species Pseudomyrmex concolor. Next base: position 2,116 of record QVOB01008993.1, on the reverse strand, counting down.
AAGTTACACACGAGTTTTCTTCACTCACTTTCGTGATCGTTCCGCTTTCGGAGTCTCGTAGCGCAACATCGGATATCTTAATTAACAATCACCGATTTTGTTTCTATTAGCCTTTTATCAATCGTAAAAAATCAACTTTTTCTTGACGAAAATTTAAACAAAGATTAGATTTACATTCCGCGCATTGACCAGTCAATCTTAGAACCGCTCGTGCTTCGGGCTTTGACTCTTAACTTAACATATATATTATCTCTTATTCGAAGAATAAGTAGTAGTAGTAGTAGTAATTACCGCATTGAGAATACTTATAGAAGAATCATACATTACACAATCATTTCGTCAATTCGCGACAATGCTGTCCCAAGTATTTAGCTTAAATAAAAGTCAAATAAAAATACTTGCGCATACGCTCTTTTTAAAATATATAAAAATTGACAAGGAATGTTAAAAAGAACATTTATTTCTAAAGTCGACCTTTGTTCCGTTAAAAATATTACCCGTTACGACGATCTTCAATATTTAATAACTTAAATCGCGTGCTAAATTCGTTACGAAATAGCTTATAATATTGCGTAGTATTTACGCAATGCTTTTCCACATCGCTGTAGCATTAATGCGCATTTGATTGCACGCACTTATCTGTCACTATTTGTTTTGTGCAATCAAAACTACATTGCATATTGGAAAGTTATTATATCTTTAGCTATATCATATCGATCACATATAAGTCTGAGATAAATATACATTGATAAATGCAGATAAAGATTTCGCTTTCAAATGTTAAACAAGGTCGATTAATAAAATTATCTTGCTGGAAAAAAAGTAATGGTATTACTTTTATAATCGACAGTGTTCAGTTGTAATATATTACAAAGCTCTTGTGATTACTGTTATTAAATCAAAAGATAATGTAGCAATAATTTGAGTGATGAAGTCAAATATATTTAGGATTTGCCAAATGTTGGTGGAAATGTATTGTTTAAAATCGACCGAATAACCTGCCTTCTTCTTGAACACGTTCCCGAAGGCGAGTCCGCTGAAGGACTGCATTTTGCTCTGCATTCCAGTGTGCAATCCTCGGAACAACAATCGTACCAGGAAGGAGATTCACTATCGATAGAGCGCGGCAACCCGCCGCAGGAAAAACGGTCTCGCGACGTTGTCGAGGCGTAACATTTGATTCTCGCATTCGCGCGAACTTTCTTTCTCACAAAACAAGAAGAATCTCAATCGCAATGATACACAACCGATCTGCTTCACTGATTACCGGGAATATCCGCTTTTTTCTCGCCAGCACCTGAGAATGCATGTCTGAAAATACTCCGCAAGATATTCACCGAGAACAACATGGAGGAAAAGAGAAAGAGAGTTGTTCTTTTTTTATATTTCAAGTATTAAATCAGCTTCTCTAAAACATCGAGCACATCAATGCGGGAAATCCCGCGAAACAATTCTGTCTCTGAAAAAGATACAATTTGCACAATTTAACAGATTCGATCTTTAAACTACATATGTATAGTTTTTATCTATGTATGTGATATACATTTGGAGAACATTTATTTTTAATCTTGGATCCTATTAAATAACATGTATATGTAAATCATATTAGTATTTCATGCATGTATGTATATATATATATATATATATATATCAAACATAACACGTAAATTGATATTGTGAATTCCAGACTTTGCCATTATATGCAAAAGTAAGCCGTGTCAGCCATTAATAATAGATATACACGTGTCACACTCGAACTCTATAACGGTGACAGGCAGACGACATTTCTTTTCGATTAAGATTCAATTAAACAGACAAAAATAAGTTAGCGAAACGAAAGTGTTCAAGTAACGAAATAGACTCTCTTTCTTATCACGAATCATCGTCTCCATGCCGGATTCAGCATTTCGCACGTGCGAGATATTTTAGTCGACAATCGAAAGTAACGAGGGAATACCTAAATATTATATCTTTTTGTCGCTGGCCGTCACACACATTTCGTAACTCAACATTCTCGGCCTTTATAAATCTGGTGTATTGCATGATTAATGTTGACATTATATTTGACATTTTCCCGATTATTATAGCTATATTCTCAAGATTCGTTTAATTTAAT
>QVOB01008986.1:0-11470 GCA_014839585.1 Pseudomyrmex concolor | reverse complement strand
GATATAATGGAAATAAACGGAAAATAAGACAGCGCGCTCGAGTCGAAAAAGGAGACTCTTGGATCAAGTTTAAGCTCTTTCGATAATGCGCGTTCGTCTGCGAACTTTCGCGGGGAGATCTGCTTGTTCGAGGTGGCAACGAGGATCGATTGTCGTCGAGGGGATGAGAGGAAACGAGAAAAGGAACATTGTGCACAATGTTCCTTTGATGCACGATCATGCTCTGATGAATGAGCGCGCGAGGACCGCAAAAGAAATTGCATTTATCTAACAAAAAGCCAAGAGATTGTTGTTTAAAAAGAAAAAAAGAAGTTTGATCAAAAGAACATCAGTTTTCGCCAAGTTGTGCGTTAAAAAAAATAGAAGGAAGAAATACCGTTGCTATTACAAGTAAATTGGATTTTTTCGATGTAATTTTTTTTTTCACAGTCGATCAAATCAAGATTATTCTAAAATATAAGCGCAAGGCAAGAAACGCACAGAGAACTATTTGCGCGAAGGCGATTCGAAGCCAACATTATAAGAATGTCAACTGCCAAAATGTAGTTACGTTTGCTACAAAGTACAACAGCAAATATAACTTCGATTTCCACCGACTATGCGAGCGAGTATAAGTACTACACTCGAAACAGGCGTGCAGAATACATTTTCGCGTCCAGCTGAAACTCTACCAAAAAAACTGCGCCCCGCAAATTTTCGCCGTTAACCTCTTCGATCACGCGAGACTAAGTGAAATCGTGTCTTTTGTTCGAATGAGATTTTGCGAATTTCCGAAATTTCGTTCGCGAAAGAAAGGAATCGTCATCGATCCGAGAAAACGCGATAGGAGAAAATTACTCACGCTCAAACGCGCGCTATAAGTTTAAGCAGAATCACATCTTCTCGTTTCGTCGCGCGCAAAGATTTTCTCAAGCTTAATCAAATAATTGATTGCTCGAATGAACTCGATGGAATTTGCGCCATTAGTTTGTATCAAAAGTACTGAAATTTCCATTGAAAAAGAACACACACAAATCAAATCGCGTTTTAACTTTAAATAATTTCACTTTTGAAAAATTATCGTAATTTTAGTGCGCGATTGGAGAAAATTTAATGCATATAATTTGCTCCGAGACATTTATAATTAATTTGATGCGATATTGATCGCGTAAATTAACAATATATCTTATCAGCGGTCTGTGATTTGTTGGGCGCTACAGTTTTCCGGATCTCTCTCTCTCTCGCTTTCCTCGCAATCACTCACGTCGTCATTGCGTAGCGCGTCTCCTATAGGAAGGTGAAACGCCCATTTCTCAAAGTATCGCGGAATAGATCGTTCCAAATGATCTCGACTTCGTGACCCAGAGTTCGAGCTATTTTTAGGTACCTCCCACTTGGTTTTGCACATAGGCAATCCCCTTTTGCCATCGGCATCCTGTTATTTTACCCGTTCACGACACAAACACACTGTCGCTTTTTATAGATATTTTTCTCAGAAACGGATTTTTTTTTTTACTTGTCCTTTTTTATTCATCCTTTCGGATATGAAACTTTATCTGTTTTTTTTTAACTAACAAAAACTCTTTAGAACTTTCAGCTATTCAGTTTATTATAAATAAGAAAATAAAGACAATACAGTTAGGTTTCGGCATCGTTATATTGATGGCAAGAAGAACAAAGAAAATGTGATTTTTAAATGAACTCTTAAAAACACCTTCTTGCATCGAAAATTTCAACTTCTTGTATCGCGACGAGAAGAACGCGCACGTTCGGCTATTTATGTATACGTATGTTAGATATCAACATGATATATTATCGTCTCGGATAAACGTCATCGACAACCGGAGATCCTTGAATGAGTTTTCCGATAAAGTGACAGGGCATACCTACATATACACGACTATGATACACTGTCACAATGTGAATAATACATAACTACGCGCGCGATCTCTTTGTGCGGCTGCGAAGGAGCAGTATATGTTTTTATTTCACCTATATACGATCGTGTTTATTTATAATACATAACACTCTTACATCATATAATATTTATTCTTTTTATCCAACTAAACCACAAATGTCGCTTGACATAACACACACAAATATGCTCTGACATAAAGAAGTGATAAATGGGAGGAAAATTAATCAAAATTTATTATAGTACGCGCGTGGCATTAATTATTGTTATAAAGCTTCTTTATAATTTATACATAATTATTATATATAAAATAATATAATAAGATAGATCAATAAGAGCGCACACGTGATTGACTATTTGTCGCAAATTCTTTGTATGTGACGATGTAACAAACATTTCGACTTGAATACCGTCTTATTTTTAGTTTTTACAAGATTGATAAAAAACTAACTTGTTATTTCATGTAACGACATTTTGTTAGAACTTTTAGCATTGATAAGGATCAAATAATCGAAATGTTTGTTACATCATCACATACAATAAAGACTTGCAACACGTCAATCGTGTTTATACTCCCATTGACCTATCACTTTAGTTTGAAATTTTGGAATTACTGCAACTCATTAGATTAATAATTGTTATATGTATATAACAATTATATGTTATATTTCAACAATTATATGTTATATGTTATATTTCAATTTTTTTAATTACATATAACTGAAAGAAATAAATTATTATACGTATGAAACTGTTTTCCTAAAGAAATCCAGGTCGTATATATTTATACACATATGCGCTTACACGCACATTATGATTGATTTAAAAATATTCCAGAGATTTGAGGTACAAATCTCTTAACGATATATTATACATATATATTATATATAAATTTCAAGTTATTAAATGCACATTGCATGCGCATTTATTCAAAGTACCATCGACCGTAATTGTGACATCAAAGAGATAAAAGAGCGATCGGTTGTTACACGCGAAAGAACCAAAGACAGAGAGACACGAAGAAGATATAAAAATATTCCCTGGAGTGTGCTACTTTGAGAGAACTTCCAAACGCGATACCTCGACAGTACAAGAGATCGCGCAATTATACGTACTATATATAATATATATAATATATAACAAGTCGAGTGATACTCGACCGCGCGAAATTGAGAGCGTCTCGTTGATGTGATTTCACCCGGAGCGTATTATTCGCGGACGCGAAGGCGCGATCGATCGCGAAGTCGTCGTCGCCACGATGTCCGCGGAATTTTTTCGTCGCAGCGTGAAAATCGTATCCCGCTGCGTAAACCGCGTTCCTTTACATAGAGAGATCTGCTCTGACGTGTTCCATTCATTTATCACACAATAAATCTCATTCGCTTAATTATTACGAGATAATCAGTGTGCTGTATTGAGTAAGTAAATATCTTGATTTTCAACCGAATAATCTCTCTTTCGCTGGTTTTACTTTCGTCACAACCGTCATTTAATTGTCTTCCAAGAAAAACAGATGAAAGAGAGAGACCGCGTGAGAGATACGTTTGACAGATGTGTAATAATATCGAGATCTCTAAATCTCGAAATTTCGAAATTACGGAAAAACAAGCTCTACACGCATCTGCCGATACAATCTTCGATTCGCGCGCTATGTACATACAAAGATCGCGATGCATTCGCGATAAACTTTAATCGTGTCGCCGCGAATCCGCGTATCGCGTGAGACATGCAAATCGAATCGTAGATAGGTCGCACCGCACGCGTCGGAGTACATTGCGCTCGCGGGAATTTACCTTAGTCTCGACAGCTGGAAACGGGTTTCGGTAACTTGAAAATTGTTCGCGATTTTCGGCGCATTATTCATTCGCAGCGGCCGAAAGATTCCCGTTGCATAATTCAAACGAGCGCGAACTCGAAACACAGATCCATATTGCAGATTCGCACGTATGTAGATATCGCGTGCGTATGCGCAAAGAAGATGCGGACGATAGGGTGAGAGATTAGCGAACAATGCGAAGCTGCGGCGATCTTTCAGAATAAACGAAGCTGGTATCAAAAGAAAGTAGCGAGATAAAATCTCGGAAATCAATCTTGGTTAAATGTTACGAGCGCGGAAAGGAAAGGTCGGATGATGTTGCTTTGAAAATTTATTTCCCGCATTCGCGGGATTATGCTTGCGTTATAAAGACACAATCAAACCTATTCAATCAATCGAAATTAATAGATTAGAGCAATAGAAATATATATAAAAACTGCAATATAGATATGTTCACTTTATTCGCTCTCTGCTATATTTCATTATCATTCTTAATTGAATTTATCTCCTTATTTTATTTTGGCACAATTGTTGAAATTTTGTGAAAAGTTCATGAAAATTATTTTTTTTTGAGTAGAAAATGATTGGCTGAATAAATGATTTTCAACATATCCTGCTTAATATATCAAAGCCCGCATGGACATTTGAGACGTATAAGATATTTCCTTTGTATCACATACACGTACACGTGTGGTAAAAACCTAACCCAACCTAATTTATAATATGTCACTGCGATAATAGCATACATTAAAAAGTATGCTAAAAATCCTATTTCGGGATTTAACCATGCTCCACGCATTGACCAGTCAATCCTTGAATCGCCCGTGCTTCGGACTTTGACCATATACATGTGTGTGTGTGTATGTGTGCGTGCGATTACAAAATTAATTGGATGTAGATTTAATTATACATCTTCACGCGCTTAATTTACATATTGAGTAAAGAAAAAAAGAATAAAACGTTAAATAAATATCACAACATTACATTCTTCGAATAAAGTAACTGCATTAATACGAAATAAATTCGATTGAATTTTGTCGTATAAAATAAAGGAACATTAGCAATTATTATTAACAAGAATATCAACAGCACACACGTCTCGTCGCATCCGTAGGTTTTGTAAGAATTACGTAGAATTACGCCAAGTACTACAAGACGTATGACTCATCTCTAGTTACGTGCCTCATTGCTATCTATAAATCCACGCGAAGGCGCGCTTATATTGCATTCTATTTTGCCATTCTGAATCACAGAGTCCTCTCAAATGCACGTCATAAGTTACAGAAATCGTTTCGCAGAATTTCGCGAATAATCAATAAATAAAATCATTTTTTTCTCCAATTTTATTTGTGATTACGCTGAATGTCGCTCATTCGAATAACTGGATTATACATCGTGACTTTTTCCATAAAATTGAAAAAGCACATTGCCAAATAATCGCTACCAGTGCGCGAGCACAATGTTTCAACGACAAAGTGTCACGAACGAAAAGTCGTAAAGATGTGTGTGTATGTATCGTAGAATATTTCGCGCACACATAGACACACATAAAATGTATAAGATGTACAAAATTCGGACATTTTACGAGTTCTGAAACAAAATCGTGTCGCGCTCAAAGGCCACGGCAGAGGCGATTAGATCACAGACAAGTTCACGTGTTGTGTTCGCGACACAAGGCACAACGAAACGCGAGAAACTCGCCCGTACGCAAAGCTTTCTAGTATTTAGGCTCACTAAATATAGAGCACGACTTGGCTATAAATCCTAAGCTCCCGGTTTCTCTTGCAGCCGCAGCGACGAAGATTGTTCTGAGCGCCCATGTTGTATCAGTTGATGGACATTTTGTATCGAGATGATATAAAAAACATTAAAGATCTTTTCAGAAAATCGAAAACCAAACGCGAATTTTAATAAAGAATCTAATATAAAATTATATATATAATTATAACAGAAACACACGTACAATCATATAAAATACTTAAAATATTTTATGATAAAAAGTATAGGATGTCACATATGGTAAGAACATATGTAAAATACCCATAAAATACAATCTTCAATTTAAACATACCTAATATTCTAAAATTTTGTTGTTAATAAAAAGATTAGGTGAATAAAGTGGGATTTACGGAACAAATCGATCGATCGTGGCTCGACTTCGAACGCGAGATTTCGCAAGCTTTGCATGACAAGAAAATCGTTCGAAAAGCTGACTTTCTCGCGTTAAATCGCAAAGAATTATCTTCCATAATAGCCGTGTCTCCACGAGCAATTTATTTTCCGCGATAGCGAGATTACAGCGGGTTGAAAACACATCGACACATGCGAACGTTACAACAGATTTCTATTGCGGCGTAATTGTCACTTCACCACGTACGATCTCTGGTCGTAATTCGCATAGGGGGGGTTTCTTTCGTTTTCTAGCGAGATAAATTTGCTCGCAAAAATTTCGCGCTTTTCGCTATTCTAATAAATTCGCATATAAGTAATTAACTGAAAATGTATCTACGATCAATTCAGAAATAAAAAATGTAGATAGAATTGTGTTTGTATATGTATGTTATGTTCTAAAATAATTCTTGTCGTTGACGATAAAATCGTATTGAAAAATTATTCACGTAAGAAAAAATGGGAAAAAATTCCACAATTGTTAGAAAATCATTTTCTGTCACAGAAAGAAAATGAAATTTCACAATTATTCTATTAACGTATATACACTCTAACAAAGTCTCGGTCGCTTTCAGCGTTTTTCGCAATGGAAAGAAATAAACGACCGAGCTCTCCGAGGAAAGGAAACTGCAATTGATAGATAGCGCTGAAATCCTACGAAGGCTTGCTCCGAAATAATCGAGTTCTTTTCATTCGGTAGTCTTGTTATGTTTTTTTATTGCACACCCACGGCGCGCGATCGAATAGCCGTGTGCTATGCATTATTCTTCTTAGAAAAAAGGAATGGAAGAAAGCTGCGCCTCCGATTTATCTATTATTGCGCGCGTTGCTTTGACTGGCGGATTTATGTACCCGTCAGAAGATATAATTGTGTCGCATAACTGATGTATTTTCAAATTACGTGGAATATTATGTCCTATTTATTTAATCAATATCAAAAAATGATGATCATAATAAGAAATAGTAGAACGGATCAAAAAAATTCAAATATAGCATTTTCACAAAATACAATATTTTCGCGCATGAATTTCATTTTCGCGAAAATGCATATCGATCCGCGCCGCGTGAATTCATCGCGGCGTTAACTCATGAATAATTACAATTTATAGAATAGCCACGATTACACACACTAGGTCTAAATGAGAGAATTGTCTCTCTTCTCTCTGTCTTTATCTTTGTCTCTCTCTCCCTCCCCTTCCTTCCTCTCTGTTTCTCTTTCTCTCTCTCTCTCTGAATCGACCTTTTGTCGCAGGTCACGGAGGGAGCTTCGTACTAGCCCAGTGCCGTAGCATGCCGGCGAGCTGTAGCGCGAGGTGGGGCGCCTCAGAGACACCACGTCGATCGGCGTCGATCGCCGCCATCTGCGTGGCAGTAAGAAAGCAATCCTCAGAGTGTCGTTGCCGTAGGAGGAGAAGAAGAAGGCGCGATCGTCGTCGTACCACAGGAAGAAGCACGGAGCTCGACACCAGCGACCGATGAGCACGGGGGGGGATGGGGGCTCGGCGTTGGGCCCGTCTGCCCGGTTGCTGGGGACCCAGCCGACTGCCGCGACCCCCCTCACCGCAACCCCCCCCATCGTCGGCCAGCAGACAATTATTGGCGGCGATCTGCCGGATGCGACGCATTTGGCGAATGCGAATCATCAGCCGCCACCCCCGCAGTCGCAAGCAGGTGGACCTGGAGGTGCCATTGGCGCAGCATCCAAGTCGGCACAAAAGAGACCCGTCCGACGAGGCAAACCGCCACCTGACAGACCTGTCCGAGCGCTTTTCTGTCTGACCCTCACAAATCCTCTTAGGAAGATGTGCATTAGTGTCGTGGAATGGAAGTATCCTTTTCTTCTATAACATAATTTTTTTCTCGCAACTACCACATTGCTAATCTTTCTGACACGAGAAGCGGAGGATATTTATTTATTTTAATTAGATTTATTTTCACACACAAGAGTCATTTGATGTAATTAACAATTATATTATAAAAACAATTAGAAGCTCTAACATCAATAATGTGCGTTTACTATTAAATCTCTTAACGATCGCGATTTACGTTTGATTAATGATGTTAGGATTAATATTAGCAGTAATCTGTGACAACAGATTTATCGCACGAACGATCCTTTATTTTCCTTAATCTACTCTGTCAAATCACTGTTATCTCTGCAGACCCTTCGAATGGCTCATCCTTATGACGATATTTGCGAACTGCGTTGCTCTGGCCGTTTACACGCCGTATCCCTACGGCGATTCCAATTTGACCAACCAGATCTTGGTGAGTATACTCAACGTTTATTACGTACTTACATTGATTTTCTCTAAATGAAAGCAGAAATTAGATAATCTAAACGCACTACTACTAAATTAAAAGAGAAAGAATCGGGAAAAGGCTAAAAATACATTCACGAGTGAGTAGCAATCATCACCCCATTGTGAAAAGTGACGGGTGTCCCTTTGTGCGACTTCACCGAATGTGAAATGAAGCAATTTTAACGATCGTGATATGCTGAACCAAAGGGTTTGTCCCTCGCGCGACAATAAGAGAGTGGCGGTTCCGTTCAACGAACCACACACGAACCTCTATCGAGTTATCGATTTCGAGACGTCATGCAAGGTTGGCGGCATGAAACTTATTCGAGCTGAAAGTTCAATAATTGTTCAATCTTGCTCGGGACATCGACGTGCGCACGATATATACCTTGCGTATTGTAATTGGATAGCGCGATTTACACATACGGCTACAATAGCGCGCGCGAAATTAATCAACAATGTTCGCGCCGGCCACTTCAGGAATCATAGTTACAGAACGCAAGTTCACAGAAGACGCAAGGAGAACAAGCAAGTTCAAGCTTGGTCGCGAGCTTCGGGCGAGAAAACTTTCGGAATTGAGTCCCGTTTGAGCTGCGCGCAGAGAAAGATAGAGAGATGCGGCTTTCGATAGAGACAAAATTCAGTTTTGCGTCACATTATCATACGCTAAAGTAAAGGATCGCAGTATCGTCAGTACCGGGCGCCGGTGTGCCTCTCGCCAAAGAGCGTGATTTCGTTTTGCATCGCTCAAAGGACGTCCCTTGCGCTAATTAATACGTCGAAGAGAAAACTTCGCCGACATTAATCTACCGTTGAATTTGCGGAAAGATGTCTGAGTAAACGCAAAATGAACCTTGTCTTAATCCTCGTCTTAATTACTAGAACGTTGAAAAGTTGAAATGATTGATCTCTCGCGAACGAATCTGTAGATATTCAGCTTTGAAAAAGATTTTTTGACGAGATCAAGTATAAATATATCCACCGTGTTATAAAAAAAAAAAAAAAAAAAAAAAAAAAAAAAAAAAAAAAAAATAGAACAAAAAAGTTACACAAATAATTAAAACAAAAAAAGTAATAATTAAAATAATACAAAACGCCTTTTGTATCCTGCTTATTTTAATCAATAACTACGTTAACAGTATCTCAAAGACTTGTAAAATATCATACATGTATGTAATTTATTTCGCAAGTTTTAATTTTTCTTTTGAGATTTTTCTTTTAATTTTCTTCGAGAAAGAAAATAAAAATTAAATCGAGAATGACAATATCATTATCGGAGAATCTTCTCGAGAAGACAACGCCTCCGGAAGAAATTCAAATCAAGTCGCTAACTCGAAAAAGTCGCAAATCTTAAGAGATCGATCTCTATTTTTCTTTAAAAACTTTCAACTTTTTTAGTCTTCGCGCAACTCGATTGAAATAAACGTCTGAGAACTTCAATATCTTTCGTTATAAGATTATATGATATTATATCAGAAATTTTCGTAATATGTATTTGGTCTTGTACGTAAACACTTTTATGAAAGACCGGGTCAAAGTGGTCTCGCGGTCTGAGAGGTTGCGAGCATGGAAGTCCCAAATTTAAATCAATTCGCTCAACACTTCAGAATTTTTTTGGGTCGGTCCCTTTCAATCATTGATCGTTTGAAAGGCAAACTAAATCTCCAATAGTACATAGGACTAACTTCTTTTATCCTTCTTTTAATACACAGGACTATTGCACATACGAATCAGAGAAAAATATAGAACTTAGAATGGCGTTCTATATATGGCGAACTTAGAATAGTCGTTATCATAGTCATGAGACATTTATTATCTGTTTCAACTTAAAAAAAAAAAATAATAAGTGCTATCTCGAGATTAAATTCAGTCATGTTTAACAATTTAATAATTAATTAAGGCCTGAATTTAATTTCGAGATAAAAGCTATTGTTTTTTTTAAAGTTGAAGCGGAAAATAATAAGACTGCACCATAAAATGTCTTATGGTGCAGTCAACAATGTCTCGACTCTCCAAAAATTACATAGATCAACATTCAATCTTTTTTTGCAATAACATTATTCTTCTAGCACAGAAATGTAAGATAATCGAATTGGTTGTATAAATAAAGTACAACAATATATTAGATTCTCCGAAATTCTGTTCAAATATTAATTACTATATTCAGCAATATCTCGTAGCAATATCTCAAAAATATACATGGACTCGTAGATGGCCTAGATCGAACAGTCTCTTACACACGATAAAATATTCGTGATTCCGAACGCGATCTGGCATTTAATGTCGCGATCTATTATTCATCAGACATACTTGCGTAATCTCTGGATTCTTGGTCTTGTCACCTCCTCTTTTCATATTTCGCGTTCACGTAGTTAACGGACTTGATAAAAAATCACTCCGCGTTACAAAGACAACAAACACACAATGCATTTTTTAATATATATTACGTAAAATTCATATAATAAAATAGTGAAATATAGTGTCAACACTTGTCGAAGCATTTTGGAGAAAGCTCATAGACAATTTCGCGCCCTCGGGATGACGTAACCGCGTCATATGTGGCGAGCAACTTAAGCAGCCTGTGATGGCCACTCGAACTATTTCAGCGAACCAATAATCGATCGATTTCGGAAATTAAACGTAATGGATATCGCGTGGAAAGTGAAAGAGAAAGACACAGGAGGTTCGTGTCCTCTCTGTGGCCGCATCCGCGCGCCTTTTAGCTTCCCTTTAAACGTTCGCCACTCGTGTATGCCTTCTCCATGGTGGCTTTTTTCCCTGCTTCTCTGATCTATACGAGCGAGCGAGCTCTGCAGTCTTATTTTTAACCCTCCGCTTCTTTCTTTTTGTTTCGCCTGTTTTTCTCACCAAGGCCTGTGTGCTCTGCTGCTGTTCTTCCTCCGCTCGCCATAGCGCTACGCGTCGATTAACTCTCTTTTGCGCGACGGTCGTCTATGTCGCTGATACTAACCACTTATGCTAAAGTGAGAAACGATCAAGATCGAAATGTCTTGCTTTTGAACTCGTAAGACGCATCTTTGTTTTCATTTCTTTGAGTTTAAATGTTATTAAAGTCTTCTTTTGTTATATGTGTCAGTTTTTATTTTCCGAGTTATGATTTTTAGTAATTTATTCTTGTTTCTCTTGTGTTGCAACTCTATATATTTTCTCTTTCTTCGCTTCGCGATTAGAGATTAGACTTTTTTTTATCATAGAAAAACTATATATGGAAAATTAAAAGTTAATTTTTATATATAGAGTTTTTGCTGAAATCATTATTTTATTAAT
>QVOB01008985.1:0-52877 GCA_014839585.1 Pseudomyrmex concolor | reverse complement strand
GCAAGTCATCTATAATGTATGTACTCGACGTCTACTTGTCGCTAATGGCATCTATAGAAAAACGGCGGAAGCAAAGTTGTATACCTAAGAATCACCATTATTCTCTTAAGAAAACAAATTGAGTCAAGAGATGTTTACTCAAAGGAGGCGCTGTTGTATCTATTTCCAGAAAGGCGGGACGTTGATTGGCCACTGTTTCGCCTTTTGCCGCGTCTTATAGACAGAGGTTATGGAAACGAGCACGATCAAACGATCAGGATCAGAGCAGAGGCAAAGATCATTGCGATTATTTTCCCTCCAAATACGTGTACGTATAAACGGTCGTGCATGTATTAAAAGTAAATTGAAGTAAATATTGTAAAAGATTATATCATTGTACGAAAAATTGTGGACACAACGGTTCACACAGTTGTGTGATTCTTTGATATATAGTAAGAAATAATATACATTTAAATGTAATGAGAGAGAAAAGAGATTGTTCATGATGTTTTTAGTTGAGTTTCTTATAACGACATTCAAGGTTAATAACAGTGAAAAGCGCTTAATCTAAAAAAATTTGAAAATATCTTGTTTTTATTACATGAGAGCTATGTATCGTATGTGATGTCAATATAGTTAGAGTTACCCGCGGGTAAAAGTCTGTTCAATTGGCGCGGTGAAACGATTTCACAGCATCTCGTTTGTCTTAATGTATAAGAAGAAGCGTCTCGACATATCAGACAGGTAAATTTTGTTGCTATATCATTCACTTTTAAGTAACAGCATCTTAAATTGACATTCTAATCATTCAATCTGTTTATTCAGACAATGTCTGCCAGAAGCAACTGTTCCTCTTCCAGGATCTGTTGTTTCTGCAACTCGTCAGAAGATAATGAATTGGAATATGGAAAGTTCTATGAACACAATGGAATCATCACACATTACTACTGCTTAGTGAGTTTCAAGTGTTTACAAAATGATTTTGTGTCATTTAAACTTGTGTTTATATATATATATTTTAAATTCACTAAAAAAGAAAGATATCTAAAGAATAGCTAAAACATGTAGATAATAATGAATTCTTTTAACTGCTTACTCTTTTACTTATTTATTATATAATTTTCTTTTAGCTTCTCTCCTCTAATATGGAACAGAAAGGAAATGACAACGAAGGTATACTTGGATTTCTAACAGATGATATACTAAAAGAACTTCGTAGAGGAAAAAGATTGGTACATACATTAGAGATGATTTTAATATTTTTGAAATAAGAATTTATTTTAGGAAATGCTTATTAAGCATTATAAATAATAAGTTTATTCTAATAACTGATTTCTATCATTTGTAGGTATGTTCTTATTGTAAAAAACATGGTGCTACTTTAGGATGCTGCAATACAAGATGTAAACGAATATTTCACTTTCCCTGTGGCTTGAAGGCAGGTTCCTTGCATCAGTTCTTTGGTGAATTTAGGTAAAAAGTGTACCAATATGTTACTTAGTGTTGTGTATGTTAAAACTTACAAGTCATCAAATGATTTACTGAAATATTTCAGATCATACTGTGTGAATCATAGACCAAAACAGAAAATTGATGACAATGTTATACAACAAGCTGCCACTTTAGATAATGTTTTGTGTTATATTTGTTATGACAAAGTGAATCCTATGGACATGTTACAAACTTTGTGGGCACCGTGTTGTAAAAAGGATGCCTGGTTTCACCGTAAATGTGTTCAAGTTTGTATTAATGATAATCTCATATGTTTAGTTTTATGAAGATTGACTTTTTATTTTATTTAATTTTTATTTATAATATTTACTTAAACTTGATTAATTTAATTAAATATTAATTAAATTAAATTAAATATAAATTTATGGGATGTTTCTTATTCTTTCCATAACGTGAATATATATTCTCATTTCAGCAACTTGCTTTAAGTGCAGGATATTTTTTTAAGTGTCCACTGTGTAATAACAAAAAAGATTTCCAAAAAGCTATGCTAGAATTTGGTATTTTTGTTCCTAGTCAGTGAGTATAGAAATAAAATTGATTGTTTTTTATTTTGAAGTTTTTGACAATATTTTTCTTTATATAAATATCTTCTCATATAGAGATGCCTCATGGGAACTAGTACCAAATGCATTTGAAGAGCTTTTGTACAGGCATAATCAGTGTGATGCAAAAGACTGTCTCTGTCCAAAAGGAAGAAAGCACACAAGCAGCAATGCGTAAGTAATAATGCTCACAATGATATCAGAAAACTATATGCTGTTCAAGATATGAACTTTCTTTATGATATATATAAAATATTACAGAAAATGGGAATTGGTGTTGTGTCGAACCTGTGGCTCGCAAGGCATGCACATGGCTTGTGGACAATTGAAATGGGTCAATCCTGTGTGGGAATGTGAAGAATGTATTTTTATTACATCAGGTAAATATCTCGCAAATTTACAAAGAAAGAAAATATGTTACATTTCTATATATAGTTATATCTGTTTTTTTTTTGTTTTAAGGTAAGAATAAAAGTTCTGAAACGACTCAAGAGGCGGATAGTAGTTCGAATAGGTATGTATCAAATCTTTTTTAGTCTCTTTTTCTGTATTATGAAAAAGAAGTCTTTGGAAGTACTATTTTGAATTAATGTAAGATCTGTATGTAATGCGTTATATTTTACTTCTTTGCTTTTAGTTCTAGTTTTCTGAGTACAGACTCTGAGTTAGATTCAGACAGTGATACAGACATCTCAGTGGGAACTGAGTTTCCCGCTCTGCCTTGTGCATCGCCTATTTTCAGTTTTCCATCCCCTAACTTGTCACAGGATTCTACTTCAAATGTTACAGCACGACCCGGCCCACTTTCTTTTAAGTTACGGCAACAAAAAGATACAATCAAACGGTTAGATGACAATAATTCTTTTAACATATTACTTTATTTTCATAAAATATATTGATAGAATAGTAAACTTTCTATTTAGAAGAAAAGTGAAAACAACTTGTAAGAAGAATGCCAATATAAAACCTGTTCTGAAAAATACATCATATATAAAGAATCATGACAAAGAAGAATTCGTAAAAACTACTCAACCAACTCACTCCACGCGGAACGTAACGGATGTTATCACAATCGAAAGCGATGAAGATGAAATCGAGGTAGTGTTGAAAAAAACATACACTGTCAGATCTTCAGAATATTTAGTAAAATTAATTTTAATATAAAAAACTGATCTGTTTATATTATATACCTCGTAGATTATATTTCAGTTTTTATTTTTATTATAGTGTCTTTCATTAAAACGACAAACAAAAAGAACAGAGATTCCAAATTCGCTGCAGAACTTATCAATAACATCTTCTCTGTCATCAACGATTGCTTTTACTAAATTGTTAAATTCAACAGAAAATTCCGCAAACTCTAATAGTTCAAATGTAGCATCTCACGCAATAGCAACGGATGATATAAATAGCCAGAAATTTGTGTTTGAAGAAGTTCTAAACAAAAATGAATTTACTGCTGTAGAACAATTCAATTTAGTAACACCGTTAGAATTTATATCTGATAGTGTTTCTTTGAATAACAACAATTTGAAGGATATAAACGACGCGGCAGATGTAAGCGAGGAGTCTGTCATGAATATTAAAATCACGAATGTTACTTCATTGCCGCCCGAAGTATTCGAAAGTGTACCTGATGTAAGCGAGAATTGCTGGAAGCAAACAAATTCTCTCACGTATCCACTTGTGAATCAAATAACTGAAAATTCTTTTACGAGTTTATTTCCTACAAAACGTAGCATACAGAGAGAAGGTAAATTGAATAAGAAAATTGAAAATTTAAATTTAAAACTGATACAATACAATTGATAACATAATATTACATTACATTTCAGCGACTGATGATACAAACAATTATAATAAAAGAATCAAACAAAATTCTAATAAAAGCACTTGGGCAATAAATCCAACGCCTGTTGTAATCGAGAATTGCTGGAAACCTATGTCGCATGCGAATTCCGACATGAATTCTCTTATACATTCTTCCGTTAGTCAAACACTTCAGACTATTCAGACTACTGTTGGATGTAATATAGATAAACGACCAAATAGAAGAACGTCTTCAAATAGATGTAGCGAGATTGGAGAGAATATTGGAAATTGCTTAGAACGCTCACCAATGGCGTATACAAGCGAGATAAACAATATTGTAATTAATAATGAAAATATTGATTCACCTGTATCCACATCATTACCTTACGAAGGATCTTACGAAGGATTAATTGGATCGAGTCCAATTAAGTCAAATTCGAAAACAAACACCAAATTATTGGGAAACAATTGGTTGTTCAATACATCGCAGAGAAATAAGAACTCAACGAGAATTGGATGTTCAGACAACACAACACATGTTGTATGTTTCACGCCCAAATTGCAAAACACAAGAACTATACCTATCAATACAAATGATAATCAAATAATAGAAGCGTTAAATGAGCAGAGAACATCATCTGCTAATATATCTATTTTTGGAAAAACCGCGGACAACATATCCGTAAGTAATATAAAAAAAATTGAGGTATACGTTGAAATATATATGGTATATATGTATATTGGAATATTTGATACAATTTCGAAAAAAGTCTAAGAAAACTTATTAATATTTTATTGCGATTAGAGTTTTACGCTATATAAAATAGTTTTGTATATGCTCATTAAATTTCCATAAAACTTGCGTTCACATTCGGTAAAGTAAAAATATGATATACATGGTTGATTCCGATGAGAAATATGATGCAGAAATTATGTGTTGTAAACTTCCCCGTACCTCCTCTTCAGTGTAAATCTTGCGATTCTAACAGTGTGACGGAGACACAAGCTCCAAACCTGCCAAGACCGACTCGACCAAGTGGAGCAAAAGTAATCGATCAAAAGAATCTTCCAGGTGAGTCTTGTAAACATACGAATTCTTAAATAGTAAACTTAAAACATTTATTGCACAAGCTGATCTGTAACCGGACGTAATTGTTGGTGAGTTTTACAAGAAAAAAAAGGACATTATTAAGCTGTACAAGTCATTGCAAGTAAAAAAAGTTGATTTTTACGTTGTGATATTCGCTCTCTGCAACTGTATTAACATTAAAAAAATCAAAAATTAGATATGCACAAAACTGAAGAAATAGAGCTAAAAGTAAAATTTTGATTTAGTAATATCAATGTTTATATGTGTATGTGTGTGTGTGTGTGTGTGCGCAGTTTTGACGCCGTCGACACCAGTTCACGAAGTTCTGCCGCCATGGAAGGTCATAGTGTCTTCCCTCAAGTCACGAACAACCTCACCACATGTCATCAACCTAGATTAATACCGCAGTATATGTATCTGGACGATCTCAAGTTTCGAGTTCGCGAATCAAATAATGTTCAGGTATTGTATGAATCTATAATGAGCTAATTTGCCAAAATTGTCTTTAGCAAGAATTTAATAGAGCGATAATTATATTAATGAAACTTTTATTGCACAGATGATATTGTATGATACATTCTCCATAAATATTCCGGCAGAAAATCATAAAGAGAGCAAGATTCGATTGACAGGTCCATCAAAAGAGTCAAGAAAGCTGCATACACTTGTCACTTCTATGCAAGATAAAGCTTCGTCGAGTTCAGACTGCATCAATGATTATACATCTGCGGAACAACGTGACAAGTTCTTTCGCTTCTTAATAAATGACAATCACTTAATTAGCGATAAAATTATACACATGATGCCTGGTCATGATGATACAAAAGAAAATTTAGATCCTGGAAGATCAAAGACATTTTCTCGTAACGGTAAATTGAACAATGTGAATCTGACTAATAATGTCGATGATACTGCGTTTGTGAGAAATATACATAGCGAGAATGACGATGATGTACATCTTAGTTCAAATAATACTAATTTGAACACATTAAACCGAACTATTTGCAATACAAATATAGATAATATAACGGATAATATAGAACTTGCATCGAACGATCGCAGTCAAGATGTCTTCATCAGCTTGGAAGATACAAACAATACAAAACAATACAACCAAGTGTCTACACATAATACGATGCCATTGTATACGAAAGAAAAAATTTCTAGTGTTCGGCTATTCCACGAGGAAACTAACAAATTGATACATGACTTTAGTTTTTTTGTTAACACGAATAAAAATATTGAGAAACTATCACAAGATAATATTTCTGTTTTTGAAAATCAGCACAACAATGTTGATAAAGAAATTGAAAGTGACAGAAATTGGTACACAATTGATTATTCAAAGTTATGGAACGATTGTAAAACTTTAGACATTGCAAACACTATGACGCTGAAGGCTGAAAATAATCGAGACGTCGCGTCTGTCTCGAATATTACGTTCAACGAGCGCAATATTCTAAATGAACAGATCGATGCATGTGATTCCGGGAAATTTATTCATTGCGCGAGGTTTTGCGACGATTATGTAGATAATACTTCAAGTAGCGAAAATGTTTTCAATTGCAATAACATCAAGCATTGTCTCAAAGTCAGTATAGATTTATGTAAAATACGGAATTTGGTCGACTCCAAGCCAGAATTATTTACAAAACACAAACGTAATGGTGATCAACGGCATAAATGCATAATAAATCGGTCACACAATCAAACTGACCTTGTTCAACAACAGGTAAGGTTATAATGATAAAAGAGAATGTGATAACATGTATTACACAATCATACTACATGTAATCTAAAAATATCGAGTTACACTGTCAAATTTCAATCAAATTCAGGTAGAAAATATTTTGTCTTAGTTTTATATTCATTTGACAAATACAAAGTATTTTCCTGACATTCCCACACATCTCAAAAGCTAAAATATCAGAAGAGTACTTTATAAGTATATAGGTAAAGAAAAACATATACAGATACATAGTAAAGCAGAAAATGATTGTCTTTTGTATATATTTGTTTTATACATATAACAGAATTTGTGTTTGCAAAAATGGAAAAATATTAAAAATGTATGATAATCAGTTGGCTTCTTCTTCTTTTAAAAAAATCTCTAAAAATAAAATGTATATATAATAAAAAATGTAAATTATTTTGTTATTTTCTGCTTACTCTTTCATGACGCAAAGTTTAATAATACGTACGCAAGTTATGAACTTCCCTTACATTTATTATTTTTATTTATAAGAATTTTGTTTTATGCAAAAAAAAAAAAGAATACGAAATTATTGAACAGTGTTATCTATCCTCACTCTTCGTCTCAAAAAGTATTAAATCTTAATGATTAATATAATTGCCTTACTTATTTTGTGTACATTAAATAGTATACAAATTGTATATAAGATCAGTTTGCGAAAATTAAATGTATCTTAAATATCTTAGAAATTAAATTTGTTACGTTTTAGAATCATGTTATATATATTCATAAAATTTTGTCATTATTCTTTTCTATCACTCTATGTAAACTTATGCTTGTATACTTTGCTAAATAAATTAAAATTTTCCTCAAATATTACTTTAGCAAAAAATACCTCAAATAGAATTAAAAAAGTAATACAAAATGTAAGTACATATATCTGAAATGAGAAATAGAATGATCATAAAATTATATACAATACAAAAATACATTTTTATGGTTTATAAAATTTTTATTAAAATGAATTTACAATTCAAACTGCTGGATCATCTCCCTTAGTAGTTCTTGTGTAGATTAATTGTGCATGATGCTGAACAACTTGTTTGATCAGCCCTTTCTGCTGAAGCTCTATCAATGCTCGTCGAGCGAGAGATCCTCTGATCTTTAATCTTTCACTGACAATAGAAGGTGTAATCAACTTGTATTGCGGCACTTCTTTCAACAATTTCTCATAAGTTTGTTTATCAAATAAGACTTGATTATTTAACTTGTCACGTACTTTTCCTTTGGACCATTTCTACAAAAACAATATTGTATTAGAATCTAAACTAAAACGTTATACAATATAATATGTAGTAAATGTAGATCTTATCAGACTCATTAAATCAGATTTTGCTTCCACAACAAATCAAGTTTATAAGTTTACATCATATAAATTAGTTGCTTGAAATTATTTATTGTGTTTTGTTATTAAAACAAACCTTCTTCTTGGCTTTTCCACCAGATCCACCCTCTTTCTTCTTCTGGGTTTTCTGAGGCTGCTTAGAAGAGCTTTTGGTATCCTTTTTAGGCGGCTATAATAATAAGAATTAAATACTCTAAGTACATTTAGAAAACTAAGAATTTGATTGAATTTAAAAATATATTAAAAGTAATCAGACTCATTAAATCAGTATTTTACTATCATAATACATCTGGAAAAGTTGATTTAAAATATCATACGTTTAAAAAGAAGGTTATATTTCTATTAATTACAACACGATATGTAGCTTATAATTGTAAAATAATAACAATGCAAAATATCCTTTTTATCACTAAACTGTTATTTTAACATCAAAAGCAAAGCTGAAATAAAACAATTACAAATTTAAAATTGTACAGAACACGTGTGAACCCTTGACTACAAAAACAGGTTATATTCGTTCAGAACAAGATAGTTATGT
This sequence comes from Pseudomyrmex concolor, assembly GCA_014839585.1. Lineage (NCBI taxonomy): Eukaryota > Metazoa > Arthropoda > Insecta > Hymenoptera > Formicidae > Pseudomyrmex > Pseudomyrmex concolor. Next base: position 44,303 of record QVOB01008985.1, on the reverse strand, counting down.
TTACTCAACATATCGTGATCGAAGTTAATCATTTTATTCCCTTTTTACATTAAAATTGCACACAAGAAAATCACATAAAATTATTCTCTGAAACTTTGAAAATTTACTCGTGAACGCTTACCATGATGCTTATCTGATAAAAAGGATTACAGAAAGGAAGCTAGCCAACCACCATGTTACTGATCTGACTTTTTTTTCACAACAGTGGCTCTCTCTATAATAATAGAAATCTCTGGAGACATCCGGTACTACGCGCGCGCGCGTTGATTGAATACGGAAAAAAGTTTATTACAAAATAATCGCAACAAAGCGTTATCAAAATGCCGCTAAAAAAAATTTATTTCCTTTTTTAAAACATGATACTTTAAATTTATTTGTACAAAGTTACATATGTACTGTATATATATATTTTTTCGTTCCACTTAGAACAAACTGCGGACTGTCAGATGCAGTAACATGTATTGCTTCTGGTGTGGTTAAAAAATATAGCACACGCATGTGTACATATGTAATTTTGTACGAATAATGTTAAAGTATCATGTTTCAAAAAAGGAAATAATTTTTTGTTTTTTTTTAAATATTGTTTGCTCGTGCACATAGCACAGAATAGAATGGCTTGTTGTGGACACATCACGGAATAGAACCATGTTCACTTGTGGCGTACGCACCGACAAGTCGCTCGTGGATATGGGTACGTAGTTGCCAAGGTGCACCATTCGTAGACATTGCGCTGGTTTACAGTGCGGAAAAGCTATTGCAGCATTCTCGTAAAAAGCGCTGACCTCTGACCGCTCTCACAATCAGTTTTTCTCTGGTTTACGTGATATACTATAGATTTTCAGTATTGGCAGTTGGCAGTGATTTTCGGAACACAGAAGTGGTTGAAGCATCAGGAAGCATGGCGTTCCTCCGTCGAATGTCTCGTGTGCGATCTAGTTTTTCGTGTTTCTGACAGCCAACATGAATCAAGAAGCTGTTTAATATTACGCACTGAACGTCAAATTTGTCGAAACTTGAGCTGCCTGTTTAGATCTCAACTACGACAAGAGGTAAGTCTGAAGAAGCGAATTGTAGGTTAAGATACTCCTAACATTCATAAGACGTGTCACTGCACTTGCCGCACGCGACCCTCACACATGTACAGTTTCGTATATATATATGTGTTATTTCAATTACAGATGCGTTGTCAACAGCTGGAAATATTTCACGTTGCGATTCACAACCGATTCTATTAATTGTTTGGCATCTTTGGTGGATATAACGTGTAATATTAGAGTAAATGTTTTTTTTTTAATTTTTGGAGTATATAGAAAATTTGGGGATGTGTGATTTATAAATTCTGTATTAACGAGATTTTAACGTAAATTTTAATGTATATTTTTATTTGACCTTGTATTTTGTTATAAATATATTTTGTTTTTTTTTCAGAGCAGATTGTGATTCCATAGAATTGATTTTGGCACAATCACAAAATGCTGCCGCTTTCTCACAGTCCACGTGACTCACGTTCCAACTTTAAGAGCAAAGTCAAGGAAAAATTTTTGGGCTGGAAACGCCTTATCTTCTCTGATCAGAACACTCGGAATTTGTTCTTGTTTCTGATTCTCAACTTGTCCTTTGCTTTTGTAGAGTTGTTATATGGAATATGGAACAACAGTCTTGGCCTCATCTCTGACAGTTTTCACATGTTCTTTGATTGTACTGGCTTGTTGTTTGGCCTAGCAGCATCTGTTATTACAAAATGGAGAGCAAATGAAAGATATTCATATGGATATGTTAGAGCTGAAGTATTGGGTGGTTTTGTAAATGGATTGCTTTTGTTATTCATTGCTCTGTTTATTATGTCAGAAGCGGTTGAGAGAGCTATTGAACCACCAGAAATCAAACATGAGAGACTGTTTTTAGTTTCTGTATTGGGACTTATAGTAAATCTAGTAGGAATATGTGCATTTAAACATGGACATGGACATGGACACAGTCATGGACATGGCCACAGTCATAATCATGGCATGGGAGGACATCATAATCACTCCCATGAAAATCATGAATATTCTCTCCTAAATCACAACTACGATCATCACGTTGAAATGGAAACGTCCTTCAGTGGTACAAACTCACAAATCATGAAAGGTGTGTTTCTGCACATTCTGGCGGATACTCTTGGTTCTGTGGGTGTAATCATATCGGCGGTACTGATGCAAATGTTTGGCTGGATGATCGCTGACCCGATATGCTCCATGCTCATAGCAGTATTGATAGTGTTAAGTATAATCTCGTTGATGAAAGAGTCGTGGGAAGTGCTTATGCAAAGACAGCCAGCGGCTTTGGATCATGTTCTACCACAGTGCTACAACAAAGTTACGCAAATGCCGGGTGTTTACAGTGTGCAAGAACCACATTTCTGGACACTGTGCTCGGACGTGTACGTCGGATGTTTGAAACTTGAAGTAGCAAGAGAAGTGGATCCCAAATCCGTTGTGATAACGACGCAAAAGATTTTCCAATCGGTGGGCGTGAGACAGCTCACGGTTCAATTAGATTACGCTCCTATGTGATCTATGAAAGATGCGCCATGCTTCATAGAACGTTACAAAAGTACCAACAGTGTATCTGTTTGCGGACTATGCGTAATCTGCGACTGTACACTTTTGGGCTGCAGTCAATATCGCCTTGGACTACAAATCGTTTGAGAATCGTGCATGCCTTATATGAAAAAACTGCTGACACAGGATAATTAAGCAACAATTCCTAAGTATTTCTAAGAAAATTAAATTATAAATTACTATATAACTAAATCATTTTTTTAAGTAAACGATAAAGAATCCAGTTTTTCATCTCGGTATTACGTACTAAAAACAAAAAGTCAGTTACATTTTCTTCCATTCTAGAATTTAAATGACAAATGTAATCGGTTTTGTGTATGAATTTAGTTTCGTCAAAGGGAAAGAAAAGAAAAATTTACTTTCGTTTGTCTAAACATTGTATTGAATTGACTGTTTATCTAATCAGGTATTTTCCAAGTTTAATTTAGATATAGCTAATGTAATGTGTATGTGTATGTATATAATATATAATGTATAATATAATATAATATATATAATATATATACTATACACACTGCTTACATTTTTTACAATAATACTTCAAGATGCATTTTCAAATATATTTTTAAGAATATATTTCTTAAACAATGTCACACATAACATCATAAGTGGTTATAGCATTCGAGAGTCGAGATAGCTGAAAGAAGTTAGTCACATGTATAAACACATAAAAAACGCAAAAAAGAATAATAAAAAAAGCATACAGAAAAGAGCAAAATTTTACACAAAATACTTTTACAAGGAAAATTATTACTTTGTATGAATATATCTAAAAAAGAAGATTGCAATTTGTTTTCTATTCATGCTAAGTACCTTCCATCAGTTTATTGAATTAATTACTTACAATTAGCATGAAATATCTTTGTTGAAAATATGTCGGTTATATATGTACCATTATATATATATATAGTGTATATATATATATATATATATATATATATGTGTATGTATGTATGTATGGATTTGTTATAAAACGCGTATTATATTTATGTATATAATTATAAATAATATGTAATAATTAATATATAGAAATTATAATTTGTTAAGCGTTCAATATTTAACTGTGACAAATCGAGATCTGTAACAGCATTTGGACTGGAATTCACAAAGTTTAAAAATTGTTTTGGAAATGTTTTCCTCAATTTGTTACATAATCTTTCTACAAATCATGATTTAGATAATAAACGATTCGTTCAGAATTTAGAAGAATAATAATTGTATCTCATTTCTAAAAGATAGAAGGAGCAAAATAGAACTAACACCATACATTTCCATTCCATGTATATCTCATATTAAAACACACATATATTACCGAGATATCAGGTACTTCCAAGGTACTTGTGATGACGCAAGCCAAAATAGTAATTATATATTGTGTTATGAATAAAAAGTTAAAATAATCTCTGTCATTATTTGGCTTTAGGATAAAGAAATGTTCATCACGTGTTTATTGTGATAATTTAGGCGCGACAATTAACGTACTTCTAGATAAATAAGTTTAATAAAAAAAAAAAAAAGAAAACTGAATGTTTTTGCGTTACATATAAAACATAAACAGGTACATTGTTTTTGCAAAACCTTTGTTTTTCTACTATCTTTATTGCATGAAGTTTATATATGAATGGGAGATCCGTGTGATTATTATACATAAAAAATGTGTAAATAATAAAGATACTTACTTAATCGTCTCTTCTTATTTAATCTTTTAACAATCTCTGCTTATAACATTTATATTTTGATGTAGTTATACTCAGATGTCTTTCTCGCAAATTGCAATGATCCAGATGAAAATTTTTCAAACACATATTATATTTATTTGGAGAGGATATGTGTACACATATATATAAATACATAAATATTTATAATAAAACTACTCAAGTTGATTCCACACGGTTTATCGCGGTTATATCGGGCGCTTATCTCGCAAGTGTTCACTCGACACGTAACCAATATGTACTTGTATATGTATGTATGTATGTACGCGAATGTATGTTTAATCGTGTGTGTGTGTGTGTGTGTAACGTCAGGTTCAGTCTTGCGAAGATTAAGATTGTTAGTTTCCTCGTAAAGTGGGTTCACAATGTTAACAAATCGGCAGATTTCTCTGTCACGCCGCGCGATATAATCGAGAGAAAAAAGATTTTTTTATGTACATAGCAAACTATAAAAAAATGACAAAATTCATCGTACGCACGCTTGAGCGGAAGCGCTTACGTATATCTAAGTGAATAATAAAAAATTTCGCGGGATGGTAGTATGCTTGTATATTTTCTTAGAAAAAACACGAAAAACGGAGGGAATTCTCGTGTAAGTGCTATTCTCCGTTTAAGACAAAACTCAAAAATCAACAAATACTCCTCCGCACTTGGCTGATCGTTCTCTTTTGTTTTATTCTTATCGGTGGTTCCAGTTGAATGGCAGTTATCGTTGGTGCAATTGATCACGACCAATTGATCGTAAATCATGCTGTGTAAATGTATCGTTCTTAGCTCACACAAGACGCGATTTATTGGATTTGTCACAAGATTGCAAAAAACGATCTTGTAAAACGTCTGTGCGACATAGATAAGAAATACTATAGCGTTTGCGGTTCACATTAAGCGCTAAACGTAGTCGGTCAACTTCCGTCTCGTGATTACGTTCGAGACGATGTATTTTTCGTTTAAATTAAAAGATAACATCTTTCAAAAGAGTTTAGTGCTAAATGTGAACACATGGAAAAATGTGGATCTTCAAATATTACGATTTTTGTGGCAGTTATCTTAATTACAGTAATCAATTATTTTATACAACAATAGCGTTGGCATTGGTACCTGCCTACATTACTTCTTATTGTTTAATTACGAGTATTTGACTTTCTTTCTTTTCACATAATACGCATTCACGCACGTGTATATATGTGATTTTGTTTTACTATGGCGCTACTATTTAAAATTTATTCTATAAAATTTTTCCAAGTCTCCAACAACGCGCCGCTCTCTCCGGTAAAGCCATCGCATCTCGGTTTGCATCTCGCCGATCGCGAATGTCGATCGGTTGTAACATTTAATAATATGACGATTGTGTGATCTATATATCGCTAGTAATATATTACTCTGAATCGTATCTTACATCTCCATCTAACAACAACGAACGGTACTTATGTAATCGCAACAGCCTCTTTTTTTTCTGTTTAAATATCTTTCTCAATTCGCGATAAGTATTTTCGCTTTCTTCTCTTTCTTTCTTTTCGAAAAACGTCGAGAAGATTCTTTGTTAATCACATACGGATATTCCGATTTTCGTTTACTCGTTAGAATCGTAAGATTGTAGGATTATGTTAGTAATGAAATTTAAGAACGCGATGATAATGCAGGTGGTTGTGTCTAAAAGTGCAAAGTTTGTTTCCATAAAAAATCGTATAGAAAAAGAAACGACATCTACTTTGTTAGAATTCAAAACAGTTAAAGTAACTTTCTAGTACTAATTAACAGCACGTTTGTTGTTTCGATGATGTTAGTTTTTTTAAAAGACATATTATGTAATTTTTTAAAAGACATTACATTACATTATGTAATTTTTTAAAAGACATATTACATGAACGAAAAACGCGTAAATTCTCATTGGATCCCAACGAATTAATCTTCGCTAATAATTGCTATAATCTATAATCTATACCGTAGCGCGTGTCAATGCGCAGGAAATAAAATCACAGTAAGACAAAAACCCACAAAGTTTAATCAACTCTTGTTCTCTTATTTTTCCGTATTATTACTTTCTTCCGTACTCTTCTATACTTTGTCTCTTATGCCTCATGCGGCTGAAACTGATATACTCTCTGGTATTCATTTCTCCTAAAAAATCTACATCTTCCATCTCTTATCTAATTCCCTCAATTTTTCTTTCTTCACGTGATTTTCTATATTTTTCTCGCCACAATCTGTCAACTTATTTCCTTTTATCTTCTTTATCATTTTTTTCTTAATTTTACAGTCTCTATCACAAAGAGAATAATCTATCTCGTTCAATCTACTCTTTATTTCTCCTTTGCGGCGAATATTAGAATAACTTCCTCCGAATTATGTTACTCGCAAGATAATTTCATTCATTTCTTCTTGTTCCGGCCGCTCTTCTGCACTTTCGTGATTTTCAGGCGACAACTAGAACCGCCGGTATACACTACCTCTGTTCTGCCACCATCCTCGGCCGCGGTCACCAGTGCCTTGATTGATCTTACGTGCACATCCTTGGCGCTAATCTCCAGAGTGGTGCCGGGGAAACGATCACGCACGCATTTGCCGATACTGGTAGACTGTGTGTCGGTGAGTTCGACACCGTCTAGGCACAGCCAAGTGAGATATTGCAAGTGCGTGAGAATCGTTTGTATGAACACGTGTTCCATCTGCACCCGCTTTGCGCTGTCCGTGACGATTAGTCCGTTTGCCCTGAGGAAGCTCAAACCGCACAATTTAAGATACTTGGCAATCTGTCGCATCGTCCGATCGCTGTCTTCTAGAGTGACTCGCCAGAAATTGATCCTAAGCGACTGCAGACTGCGAAAGTGCGCCGCTAAACAGCAGAAAAACTGCTGCAGAATTTTATCGTCGATGAAGAGCAGCGAGCCGCTGTTGCCGCCAATTGTCGACTTATCCAGCGACAGGTCGAGCTCGCTCAACGACGTAAAACCCGCCAGAAACGGCAACAGCAACGGCCCGCGCAGCGCCAAGCGATCGTTCACTGTCACCTGCAATCAGAAATAATTCCCTCGGCAGACCTTATCGGGCGCAATTTGTTTCGCTTGCTTTCGGGTTGAGAGATAGCGTGCGACGTACAGGGTGTTTCAGATCAGACGGTAAGTTTCTTGTCTCCAATTTTTTAATAACAATTTTATTTGTTGTTCATTAAATTTTCTTTCTTGTCATAAATATGCAAAGAAGTAGATGGATTCTTGCATCTTATATGGATTTTAAATTTGTAATATTTTAGAACGCGGAGATTAATGAATTACATGACTTTTTGTGCGAATTTAGGTTTCGAGGCAGACGATATTAAAAGAGGAATTTCCGAGTGCTTAGTTTGATTTTTGATAAAACATTTGATGTGATAATTTTGCTTAAGAATCTGGAAAACATTACAATCTTAAAATATTTGAAATACTGTAAGATAAAAAAAATATATCTGCACAATTCAGTGATCTATTTTACGGTTCACCCTGTACAGTACAAGAGATAGAATCGAGCGGAGACAACGAAGACGAATGTCGGTCTGGGCCGTCCTTTATTTATCGCCGTCGTTCTGGTACGACTGAGACTGTAATTGCGCGTGTAATAGAAAATATACGAGTTAGAGATAAGAGTGAGAGATGGCGGGCATTTTCCCGGATATGAAATTGGCATTCCGGAAATGGATTGGCTAATATCGTGTCTTTCTATAGGCGTACGAAGTGACAAGAGCAGAGTAACTAACAGTCAAGTGCTATTTTTATGGATATTTTGCAATTTTTTTTACGGGTACTTTTACATTAAAAACTTTTATCTAAAACATGCTAAAATGAAATCTACTGATACTTGATTCTTTGTCACTTTTCTGTTCTTCCGAAGAAGTTTTAGATCCCGGATCTGAAGGATTTTCGGAGATTCTTGAGTCAGGATTTTTCGGCGACCGGAATTAGATCTCCGGTCGGACGAAATTGAGAGAGAAGACGGGATATTTCCGGGATGTTACGCGGACCGGCACGTTCACAATTTCCGAACTCAGAACCAGAATTACAAAGAGATACAATATTGAACGGAACGAAGAGAACAATATTCGTGGTATTTAAGCGGGTTAACCGATTTTTTTCGTGGCGTGTTTCATGGACTGTGGCGGAGATTCATTTTTCAAACGAGACGAAATCATCTTTGCTGAGAATGAAGAACTCGAATCACGAACTGGTTTCCGTTCTGGATAGAGCACGCGGCGAGTGTCTACCTAATGGATCTTGCTAGGTCTTGGGAACACGATAGGTACGCAGTCTCAGTCTAGCGAGGGAGGAGGCTCCGGCTCAGAAAAACGGACAGTTTACATTTGCGTCTATTGGAAGCGCGATACCATGTGTATGTAGCTTATTTTCTCGTAATGGCACGCGCAAGCACTTGAAGGCATGTAACTGCGCGCCAGCGGATAGTCTTCGTACGGTAGTCCGAGAAATAATAGGATTGCACATGTCATTATACGCTTGTTACACTATGGAATCAATGCTTGTAACAAATTTGTAAATTAAATTACTTTTTAATGCTCGATAATGCTTATGATAGACATTATGCGAGAAAAAAATCTAATATCACAATTTTACAATAAGAAAATTATAATTTTTTCATTCAACTTAAATATTTTAATTCTCAATTTTATCGGATGTTTTCAAGAAATTTTGATAACTATTTTCTTGGATTTTGTTTCAAAAATTTGCAAACATATACTCGAGGAAAATACTTACTTGAAATCCTGCTAGTCTCAGGAAGACGATCGCGGGACAGGCCGGAGGTGGTGCAGCTCGCAGGAGCTCTGCTCCAGCGTCGTCGCGACGTCCTAATCTTGACAAAGGACCTTCGTGCACTGCTAAATGCAACCGCGCATTGCACAGACTCAGCTCGCGCACGCTCGTGTATCTCAACAGCTCGGAAAATACCGCTAAACTATCGGATTCCTGCAAGAAGATGTCAAAATGACGTGATATTAACGGTATAATCTTTTTTTTTACTTTTTGTCCGATGTGGCCATTAAGCTGATGTCATTCAGACTTTAAACAGTCATTAATTCAATACTATACGTCAGTATTAATTATCAATATTAAAACTAGTATCAATAATATTATTAAAGATTGTTGTCGACAGAGAGAAAAAAAAGAGATAGAGAGTTGTAAAGTCGGACATTGTATAATTAATAATTGTCATCAACAAATATATTTGTTAATACTGACAGTATTATTGATTATGTCAGGTCGGTATAAGACGTTGGCGTTGCTTAAGGCAAACTCAAACACGCTCGATATACAGCAAGTATGTATCTGACACGGTATTATGTTAAAAGCGCAAAGTGAGCGACGCTTCTGCTAAGTCGCGCGTAAACGATACGGACCCGTGAAAATCTCGTCGGACGCGCTCTAAGCGCCGTCGCACCGGGAATCCGCGCCTCATCTTCACCGTCAGAGAGAACTCCGACTAATCCTATATCCCGGCCGATGTGTGTTGCTGCGCTCTCGTTGCTTCCTATACCAGAACTACCCTCTCATTCGACCTAATCCGCCACGGGAATGTCGTTAAGTCGAATAGGGAGCGTCTTAGCTCGAGCGTGTCGTCGTCGACTACACGTCGACGATATTACGTTATTCCGGCAATAAGACGGCGAGCGAGGAGCTCTGCAACCGTGGATTATACAGGCGCCGCTGTGTACATCGTTGGGGAAGCCGACAACACAGGGTTAACAAGGTACGAGTAATCCGCTCGTAAGAGAACGAGTAAGTCGTTTCCTGCGAATCGACGAAAGATTTTCGCTGGTGAAAACAAATTCTTCAAGTAAAATATGTTTTTCTTTTTTTTTCTTTTTTTTTTTGTGTGAAAAGATTCTATTAAAAAAGAATTCTCGCCCGAAGTGTTCTTCAAGATTGCGTCTCTTCAAAATGGTTCTCTCGAGGCACGTTGAATACATCGTCATGTGATTCTCCGTCGAAACGTGCACCAAACACAAAGGATTAAATGAAGGATCCAGAAGCAAGACGAAGTCGCTCGTTCGATCCTAGTGATGCCGAGAGCGAAGAGCAGAAGGAGAGCGGTTTCATTATGCAAGGAGCATCGTCGCGCAGAAAGCAGCGAGTGCATCTCACGGGAGCGAATAGAGAGCGAAAAGGGAGTGCTCTCACTTCTCCGTGGAAAACTATGTAAGCGGAAGCTGCCTGCTCGCTTAGTTTGCGCGCCATAGACGCGTGCGTTCATTAATAAGTTAGCCTTACTTTTGAACTTCATGTGAGATTTACGTGAACCTCAAACTGCGTAAATTAAAGATGACTTGGACACGTGATGGTTAGGCAAATTCTTTTTAGAATTAGATACGTGAATACTTTGTTTTTTTTTTACGAACTCTAACTTATCTCTCTTATCTTTATGTTATTTACTTTTTTGTAACTGTGAATTTTTTTGCAAAATTCTTTTCGCGACAATTTTATTGAACAAAAAAAAAATTAAAAAGAAAGCGGAGAATTTAATTAAACCAATTCAATATTATATGGAGATAATATCAATAGAATGTCGATAAAATATATTGATTCTTTTCTTTTTCGAACGTAGAACACGATTGGCAACAATTTAAATATGTAATGTAAAATATCAATTTTCTGTTGTCCGATTTGATTCAAAAGAAACGCAATCGTGCGTGACAATTATGCCGTATCTGGTCAAACAAGGTCAAGAGTAGATTCCGCTTTAGGAAGAACGTCCTCGACAGTCCATTTATCTGGCTTGACCCAGCTAACGTATCTCGATTGAGATAAAAGAAAAAAAACGATTTTGAAACTGGTAAACGACTCTCGAGAGCGAGGTTTATGGCGCTTTGACAGATCATCAAGAAACAACGGTAGTGCTTCTATTACGCAAAACTGAGACGAGATGAGATTTTCATATCTCAGCAACGGCTAAGCCGATCGAGTTTTCTTTAGTGTCTCTCGATTCGGATTACAAAACTACGATAAAAAGTCTTTTCTTGTCTTTTTTGTGCATGTGATCTCTCTAAACGAAAGTATTTTTCTAGATGAAGTTCGAATTATGGAAAATTTTGATTCAGTAAAAAATGTCGCCGCTAGACGAGCAGGCAGAAGAGGAAATATTCTTTTCACATCTCCAGAACCGAATGGCGTTACGAGCGCACTGGAAGATTACATTATACTGCACGTAGCGCTTGCTGACAGTAAAGTATCTATGATCGTTCGTGATATTTCCGTACGTTATATATAACGTGTTCATATAATATCTCTCTTCAGATTGAAATGGCCAAACGTCAGAAACGTATATCACTTTAAGTAAAAAAATTTAATGCGAATAGATGACGAAAACGATGATATTATATATTCACACCTTATTTTAAGTACTTTATTTTCTTTAATATAAAAATATTATTCCAAGTGTATAAAGTCGCATAAAGAACATGTAGAGCGTACGAATTTATATTACTGATTTATACATATGTAATATAGTATAAATACAAAATGATAGCAGAAATTTTCGACTGGTTCTGTTTGAAACTTCGGCTATCTCAGACCAGGAAATATGTATCCTTCACACACACATGTATTTCCGTAGTCTGTCCACTCCCCTAATTTTAACCGCACGATACGAGTGAAACTTTGAGTTTCAGAGAGCACAATATACATCTCTCAGGATGTTATACTTGATACAATATATTGCATTTTCTGCGTTAAACAAAGTTTCTAACTTATATCGTAAAAGTGAATATTAAAAGAAAATTTAAGTTTAATAGGTCACTAGATATATGGATTCGATATCAATTATCGAAGAAACTGATACGAATTTTGAAGAACCTCTTGGAAAGAGATATAGAGACTATAGTCATCCGGAACAATATTATTGTTTTTATTAATTTGATTAATTTGGTTTTTACAAAAGATACGCTCGGGACTATTCATATTTAATGCGGCATGAGATTAATAAACGTGCAGCCAAGAGAGCAAAGCTTTTTTCGCTATCTCTCGAGATTTACCTCGTATCTGGAAATTCCGAAGTAACGCGGGATTTATTGTTGCTAACTGTGATATTTACGAGCGAGCGATATTTATTGCTTCTTGACAAGCGCTCGTTGACGAGCGTCGCTTCCTGGGAATCGCGTTCTCGCCAAATCCCACCTGGTTTCATCAGCGCAGAATATGTGCACGAGTGAAGAACAAACGGCATGAAATAAAATTCGCACTGAACCCACAGCGACGTCGTCGTTGTTGTTGTTGTCGAGATCAAAAGCGGAAAAGAAGATGTGATATGTACGCGTATATGTGTCGCGAATTTTGTTTTTTTGAAACTATTCAGACGACCGAAAATGAAACGTGCGTGTTGTCAACGACAACTTGCCGAGAGACCTCGTGTGTCATGATATCGTTTTGCAAGAATCCGAACACGAGTTTTGTTAACGAAAAGCTTCTATGTATTCGCATTTGTAGTCGAGCTATATATCCGTTGCGATAAAGCTGCGCCAGAATTATGCCTCTAGAAAGATATATGAAACATTATCAGAATCTTAAAATGCAATTGTGAACAAAGTTCGCGAACTTGCGTACATGTAAACTCTCAATTCTCTCAACTCGACTGAACTTCGAATCCCCAGCTGTTAGCGCTCTCAAATCTAAATTCTCGGCTCTTACCTTTCAAAATTTATTTCGAATAAAATATTTTTTTTTTTTACTCACAAATATTATATACAAATATTATATACAAACCAAAAAGAATGAACAATAAAAGAAACAACGAGTTTTTGCAAAAAAATGGCAAATTACAGTAACTACCAATAAAAAAACTAAATAAATAAATAAATAAATACAAAAAAAAAAACAAAAATTAAGTACAGAATGAGTCTGGAAAATTTGTAGTGTTTTCGCAATGCCATGAGGACATGAAAAGTCCTTCACCGTTTCCTTTTTTTCTGAAAGCTTTTTCGTTTCTTGTACGAGAATGTTATAGTGAAAAGGCTTCACTGCATATGTGGCGGTCTATGAACAAGCGAAATTCACCGACGTGTCAAAAAAAATCAGAAAAAGTTTATCTTACGGTAGGAAAACTGCGGCTCTAAACTAATGCAGTTTATTTTCAGTGGATTAATGATGATTCTGCTGTATCTCACCTAAAATCGTCGTCGTCGGTAGTCGCAGTATCTCTTTTTTTTTTTTTTTCGTAAAAAGAGAGGATGTAAAAAGAAACACGTATGTCGACATACCGTTGCGTATGTAGCGTGCGTATATAATTCATCCGGATTCGTGAGGATTCTTGCAGTGCATAGAACGCGGCGCGATACCGATACCCAATCGTCGGACTCTCTCTCCTTATTCATTATTATGCCCTTCTCTCCTTTCTTTACCATCCAGAACCGACGGTCTTTTTTTGACAGGAAATAATTTCGCCGGCGGATCGCGAGATTTACGAGGGCACTCCAGCCGAGTGTACCAAGCGACTGGAATAATGCCGAGAAAATTGGCCGAAATTACAGACGACGCCTTCTCTTCGGGGATCGTAACGAACTCCCGCGACTGTCAACGACAGTCGCTCGCGTGACTCTCCCGAACAGAGAAGTTTGTTATTTAAATTCAACATACAAATTTTTAGTGTTAGTATTTCAAGGATATATTTAGTATGTCAAAGATATATTTTCTATATTTAATATCCATTATACTCGAAAATCAGCTGGAAATGAAAGGATTGATTTCAGTTAGCGATGAGAGAGTGTTTCGAACGCACGTGATTTTTCGCGTAAAACGAAGTCGATTTTGTAAAATCGAGAATTACATTTGGTTATATTTCTGCACGCTCCGCGTATATATACTTGTCGGGTTGTTGATTATCGGCGACACGTGTCGACTTCAAAATTTATGTTGTTTGCGTCGTCGGTATTTTATGCGGCACAATGGCTGGCATGTCTTCGGGATTGTGGGCGAATAATGCTGGAAAATTAGGACGGAAGGAAGCGATGTTTAATAGTTTCCGACGCAAATTGATTCCCGCTAATTGCGGAGTATGGCACGAGCATCATATATTACTCTCTCTCTCTCTCTCTCTTTCTTTCATTTTGCTGCGGTTAAATTATTTTACAGAATCTCGCTATTCTCTTTTCAATTAACTCCATAAAGTTGACGCATTATTAGTAAATATAGCTTTTCTGTTCGCGTCGCGTGTGTGACAAGCCTGCTTTTGTCACTGACAAGGAATGTAATTATTTCTCAATTTTGTGAGATAAAAAGTCTATTGTTATTTAGTTGACACAGACGTTGTTTCAATTATGGTCTTATTTAGTTAATTCACAATATATAATTATTTTCTTGCAAAATTTTAATGACGCTTGCGTGCCAGAATTAGCGTGCTGATAAAATGTGTTTTTATTTACTAAAGTATTAGTTTTTTGTAATATTAAAGATAAGAGACTAGTTAAACAAATATATACGTATAAAGATTTTCTTCCCAACTTTTGCAAAAAATATCTTTTCTGTATATACTTTGATTCATCAAGTTAAATTAAATCGCATTTAGTCAGGCATCGTGCCACATTTTCTCTGAGAAAAACTTGGCTACAAATTCATCGAGAAAGCTACAAGTCGCGACGAGAGAAATGCTGTTGGCTAGGGTGCATACTTTGTATTTTGCGTCACGTTAAAGTAATCAATTTCTTTGTTCGTGTTTTCTATAAACTGGCATCAGATGCAAACATGATACGTGTGTCACCTATGTATCGCGTTATGTATAAAAGGAAACGAAAGCGGGGAAGGAAAAAGGGAGAAAGAAAAGAGAATTCGCGGATGCTGTAGATACAGCTGAGCCGTTAAATTTTATCAGGATATTCGCATTCAAAGGTCACCGACCTAGATATTGTCCACGCCGTTCGCGATTTAATAAATGGCAACGTAGTATTAAATTTCATCCTTTCGCCACTTTTGCGCTCAACTAGACTTCGTGCAGTATATATTTCGTAAAATCAGTTTCTTTGTGTAGTAGAAGAACAGTGTCAGTAAATTTATAATTCCTAATAACGTAATACATGCAGCTGTACATACGTTTGATAGTGCAGAAAATATTTTTTATGCCAATTTGGAAATATAAAATAAACATTTCTTTGCAAAATATAAAGCGTGCAAAATTAAATAATGTAATAAAACAAAACAATTGTTTGTTTAAGTTTTAGTACGTCAATAATGGTATTTTGTGCAGAATTTTACGGTTCGCAACTCTGTTTTTGACTCGCTTTTTTTAAATGATAATTGCCAGCCAGGCTTGTTGCGCTTAATAAAAGTGACCACTGGTACGATCATTTCGGAAGGATTTGGCAGGTCGCATTATTTATAATCGCAGCGTATTATACTAAAAATCCATCTTTTTGCGCGGTATCAACAAACGACCGGGGAGATTTTCCGGTTGTGCAATTTATCCGCGAATTATATGCGTTCAGGCTACTGCACTAGTTTTATTCCTACTCTTCTGCGTCGGCTTATACGCATTAAATGTTGGCTGAGAGCGGACGAAAGCTTAAACCGGGGTTACAAGCAGTTGTAAGTGTAGGATGGACATACTGGTACGGTCAGTGATTCAAGACAAAAACTTTTAATCCTAAGATAACGGTTTCCAGATAGCTATTCTTTATTGGAGTGTTTCTGGAAGATGGTATCTTCTTCTTTCCTCCGACGTTTCCATGAAAACGACGCTTGTAAAAGTAATGATAGTATCATAAAACTTTCTCGTTAAGAGAGAATTACATTCCTTGTAATAACAAAAAATAATCACAAAGTTGCAGACAAAATAATAACATAATTAAAACAAACACTTATTGTAGAAATAAGAGAATAATTTTACAATCAGATGTCGTGCTGTGAGTTAAAATTTCAGCATGCGATTCTTTAACGTCAATATGAAATATTTATCTCGTCGAATGTCAATATACACATGTCAATATACATTGATGAATATTATTATAGGTTGCCATTGAATGTAGATAAATTAATGCAAGTGTCACGCGTTTATTTATTCCGTCTCTCGATTGTGTCTAATATGCAGAGTTTTAGCAATTGACCGATCTCGCCCGGTTAGGTCAGCATTAAATTTAAATAAGTCATCTGACTCCGCCAAAAAGCGGTTCCGAATAATGGAAAAATGATAGTGCCAGTTTAATTCGACGATGTAGTATTTACTACTATATTTTATAGCTGCTTTATTCCGCAGTTTTACAACGAAAATTACTTAATGATATTCTACCAGATTCAAATAATCTTGCTTGATTGATTTTACTTTGAAACGTGATATAAGTAGCGATTACAGTAGATTATATGACAAGAGAGATTATCCTTATAAAGATCAAAAAATAAAATGCGACATATTTATAAACATGTTTTGTTAAAAATATTGAAAATAGATTATTATTATATAAAATTTATGTGGTTTTAATGTCAAATTGTTTGTTGAATTATTTATGGCTCACATATGTATGCTACAATTTTTCTGATTTTGCACGATCTAACAGTATCAGAAATATTGAGAGACACTGATTTATCTCTGTATAATCCTATAAAGAACAAATTGAATAGTAAAGTCGAAAGAGTGTTTGAGAAAAGAGAAGAGTTGCGGAGAAAATCGGAAATCAATGATACTTATACCGCGCTGCTATCTGCAGTCCAATGCGTAATCTTCTATAAGAAGGATTTTTCACAACAAAACTTCACACACACATTGATTAATACTGCATTTTTCTCTCACTATTTTGCTGCATGCCAAATACATTGCGATGAGAAAACGTTGAGATTTTTTTCTGTTTGTTTTTATTAAGAAAATGTTGAAAAATTATTTTCTATTTATATGTACATATACCACATATGACAACGATGTTGTCATGTTTGTTTTTATATACATATAAATAAACAAACCATATTTTTAAAACTTTCAACTATATATTTTTTGTAGAAAAATAAAATTCATATTCGCTTCTCTCAATATATTTAAAAAAATGAATATGATATATAAAATACACACACGCGGTTTAGCCTCAAATATACATAAAGATAAGATTTAAAAAAATAGATGCGTTGTTTCATCGTCTGTAATATTGCTGAAACCCATTTGCCACTCCATTCATCATTGCGTTTTACCGTCTCATTTGAACATCACTCATCGAATGTTTTCACATCCGTTTCTACTTTTATCTCTCTCTTCTATCTCGGAGACCAAAGATTTATATTTTTGTTCTATAAATGATGCTTTTAGTTTGGCTTTTGAGCACTTCTTTCGTGACCTATTTTGGCCAATCATCTCTTTTATTATTTAATTATATTAATGCGATTACTAACCGTGTATGTCGAGAAATATTAATCGCACACAGTTGACGTTTATAAATTTAATCTAAAATTTAAAAACTAGATTTTGTATGAAAAACTCGTCAGCGATAATGTAGTAATAAAAAAATTAAAAAAAAATCACGTTACGCGTTTATTGAGTTCTATTAAAAATCCATTTGCTTGTTGCAAATTGACATGTAATTAATTAAACGTAATAAAAAGTTTATGACATAGCACAACTCATTTTACTGGTGTACAAATGTAGCTAAATTCAATTTTATTTCTTCGAGGCTTGTAACATGTGTATATGTGAAAATACGTTATTTTCTCTGTGTATTTTGTTTAAGTATTTTATTTTAAAAGCTTAGAATACTGTTGCAAATGTTTATTCTCATGTACTTTTTATCGATCGCCGATTACTTCCCATTCGAATGTGATTTTTACATTCTAACATCATCTCAACGGCAATAAAAAAAAAAAAAAAGTAAACCGATCGCGTCGATACACGAGAATAAATCTGGCGAAAAGAGTGAAATCCTATTTGACGAAAGATAGAGAAAGAGAGTAAAGTGCGAAATAGGATAGGACGATTACGAGATGGAGAAAGAAAGCGAGCAAGATAAGACGAGCCGATTCCGCTTCGCTGATCTACGGTAATCAGTTGCTTTCTCCTTTTCTCGGTTTTTATATGTCTCGCGATGTTTACGAGCACGTGTAAAATAAAATTGCTTGTGAAATCTATATCATATGTGATTGATACGATTGATCTTTTGATATTTGTAGTCGCAATTTTATTATGTTTATATTTATTTTTATACTTGATCTTCTATTCTAGTATCTCTTTTTTTTCTATTGTAATTGTAAGCTTGCTCGTTCTCGATTTTGCAAAGTTTTAGATTAAATGCAACGGTCATTCGTAGCTGCGCCGAAGAGGAAGAAAACGACAAAAAGTACAACACAGTTCTTGTTGAAGTTTCCGCTCCATCTAACAAGGAAGCGTAGGAAGAAAAGCAGAAATCGGATTGTATATGTAGCGAAGTGAACAAACTAATATAGTTTGAACAATGCGCATAATACATTGCGACAGAAAATTAAATGCATGTATATATAAAACGTTCCCGCATATAGCAACAATTGGATCGCTAAAGCAAGCCGAGATTCGAATTAATTTCGCAAGAAGTAGGTTGAAGTTTATCAACTACACATCTAAAATCACATTTTGACTGTAAAAAAACTGTATCTCGCTTTGTAACCGAAACATCATAATTCGTAAATAACAACATTTATTTGTTGTTATTTACAACTCACTTGTTATTTAATTTTTCTACACATTTTTAACAGCGTTTGATTAATTTATGACGTATGTATTGATAAAAACCGCATAGTTCGGCCGAAACGTTTGCAATTTATTTAAAGACAATGGGGCCGCGTAAGAGAATAAATTGAAGGCATCTCCAGTGCCGTCGCCTCCGCGTTGAGTTCTCCAGCTGACTGTAATTAGTGAGAGTCTAAACAATACTCGAGCCATCCCCGAAGGCGACTCCTCCTCGCTCACCCTTTTCTTCACACTTCTCTTAGCGCGAACCAGAATCACCGATAATTAATTATCCAGTCGCAGGACGCGCGACTGTGGAATTCGCGGCTATGTCTCTTTCTTTTTCAAGCTTCTCGCGTCTTGTTTCGCGTTTCTTCGATTCTAATTTTCACTGTTTACAGGCGAGATTTTTTCTAACGCCTGTATCTTATTGAAATAATGACACATTACCAATAATTCAGGAGACACATTAAAGAGAATATATATTTAAAAATATATATTCTCTGCTTGTTATATGTTTAAAAATATTTATAAAACTCCTTTTTTCTAATTTTGCATTTACTACAAAACAAAACATGTTTTAATTTAAAACCGACGAAAAAAAAACAGTATCCGCTTTACCGAAATGCACGCTTCGAAATTTCGTCGGTATGAATGTAATTAGGTACATGTTGAGCGATTAAACGTACGAGGTTGTTGCGCTACACGACGAACAGAAGCAACCGCGCTCGTTAGCATACTTTGAAAGTCTTTAATTGCGGCCGGAAGTTCGACGGGAGCTTGCGGCTTGCAAACAATATTTGCCGGGTAAATAAATAGCGCGACAACATGCGACTCTGTACGATAAATATTGTTACTGAGTTCTCCAATTTAATCCTTCGTAAAAAAGAATATTAGTTTTCTCTCCTGGATTTTCTTTTATATTTATTTTACATGTTTGCAAGTGGCGCGTGTACTTGAGTTTTTTTTTTTGAAAAAGTTTGTCAAGATATTTTATGTAAACTTGTTTACAAAACTTTGCTAAAACTGTTCGAACACAATTCATCGCATTTCGACCTATCGTTTCAATGTGAATAAACACAACTTGTTTTAAAAAAAACTTCATCCTGGATATGCTACGTTATTTTGATAGTCATGATAGTGATTAGAAAAGTATTTCACGCAATTAAAAGTTGTAAAAATGTTTTATCCGGCAATTTCCGGGTTCGAAAGAGCGGACAGATAGGGCACTCGATAGAAAACCGCAGAGTTCCAGTCGATTCCTTTTATTACGATCTACGAAGTTACTGTTGGCAGACCAAGGGTCACCCGCGTCGTTGGGCTCTTTTCGTCGATCTCTCAAAGCGTTCGATAACTTCTTCAAAAGCTCCGAGGATGCAGTCTCGCAAATTCCGGCCGCATATCACAGAACCGATCTCTTCTTTTCGGTGCCTATCTTCTTTCGCGCGGTTCTTTCAAAGCTTAACGAAATGGAAACAGTATTGACTCACGAGAATCTAACTGTAGATCTTTGTATCGGGACAATATTGCAGTTTTCCGATGCGAGCGATTCCTTCAGCTGTATTCTTTTATAGATTCTGCGGAACATTTATTTAGTGGCACGATCGTATACAGCGAAAAAAAATTATTTTTATAAAATTCACTTTGATTGAAAAGCAGAAAGTGCGATTTTAATAGATTGTGATCGATTTTAAAAAGAGTTTGTACAGTTATTCATAAATTAAAAAGCGATATATTCTCGAAAGAGAATTATCTATTGTAAAAATAATGTTAAGAGAAATAATACAGCAATAAACTTACAATGAAACTTATCGAGATACGTAAGTGTCTCGTAAAATAATTTGCAAAATATGCAGAAATTGTTAAACTTAGTAAAATAGAAGGGCGAGATTGTTTCTCTCGTGCATAAAAGCGAAGATATTATGTATCGAACGAGAGTATGAAGCTGAGAGCTCGGCAAACCATGGTTGTGGAAATTCGCTGCAGAACAGTTAACGATAAGCGCCACGTTATTACGACATCGGGAACGCGCGTGGTCGGCGCGTTCTGCGCGCTCACGTTAATCTGAAATTATTTAATCGCCACGCCGCTCTCTGACGTCAGTAAATATTAATTATTATATTATTGTTACGGAAGCAAAGCGAAAATGATAAGAGAGAGAAGCAAAGAGAGAGCAAACGCGTGTTGTTCGTAAGAGGTGTTTATCGAACGTGAAGATTGTAGCGCGCTGAAAATGCATCGAAATCAATTTCTACCGCATTTTATATCCAACGATTATTACAGCTAATGATTTGCAAATATCGCTGTTGTTGAGACATATTTGATACCACTGAAGAATATCGTAATGCGTATGTAATAATTCAAATGTAGATAATGGACCGCGCAATAAGTTGATTGGTTTTTCAATAAGCAAAATGTACGATAATTAATTATCTACAAGAATTTATATTAACTTTAATCAAACATTTACTGTTAAAGCAAAATAAAACTACTAAAACATTTCATATAAACAAAACATCTTTTTATATAAATTTGTGTAAAGATTATTTTCAATTTAAACAAAACAGTGTGTGTGTGTGTGTGTGTCTTTAATATTTATACAAAAAACGAGAACTTTTCAAATATTGTTGTAAAGATTATTACATGATTAAAAAAAAATTCAGCTTCTTTGCGTGGTCGGTTGCACCATCACAAGATTTTCCCCGGAAATGTGAAGGTATATTATCATTCTCTTACTTTTCCGAATTGCACGTTCACACGGCAGAGCAAATAATTCTCGTTTCTTCCTTATTTTTCCGTTTGCGTTCTCCTTTTGCTTCTTTTCATTCGCAAAAGCATCAAAAGAAACGACATCAGGACACAACTATACGCTTGACCGCTTTCTTTATACATACGCGATCCTTGTGGGATATAATAGCGAGTGTCATATATATATATATATACATGTATATATATGTATTGTATGTTGAAGTTTTCATGACTCTATAATCATATTTTACTCACCTCTATCCGAAACGTCCATCCCTCCAAACTGAGCAACTTGAGGGTTGTGTTCCTGGCCAGAGCATGGCACAATAACCTCGAAGGATGATCGTCTAGAGCTAGTCGAGGACTGGACAGATCTAGAAGCTGGAGACACGGCGCTTCCGTGAGAGCCAACACGAGAGGCATCACATCGGCTGGTCTCGATGCACCAGCGGCTCTTAGAGCGTCCAAATTGCGGGCTCTTCTAATGGTCTCGCCCAAACAACCCGCATCCAGGCCACCCAAAAGACATTTCGACACATTCAGAGACCTTAGTTTGCAGTTTGGCTCTCTGAAACGCGAAGCAGAACGCTGCCTATCAGCCAGATTTGCAGAAAAGTTTCTATTTATTAATCCGTAAATAAATTTGTACAGAAATTAAGTATAAGTTCGCTTTTTGTTTGAAATCATTATATGTTTGTTATAATTGAATCGTTACGAACTGTTATTATCAACTCTCATAACATGCACATTTCGATTTCGACTTCGACAAGAAAAATGAAAACTCGCCGAATCGAATAAAGAAGAAAGATTTAATCGAATCAGTTGATGGAAGCAGTAATCATTTAAGATTGATGATAGTCCGTCCCGATTGCGGACAGGATTTTGCCGTTAAGTAAAAGAGAAACGTAAAAGTGTCTGACGGCAATCTCTGTCTCGTCTCCGATCATCAATCTTATAACAGAGAAAATGGCTATTCACGACGATGATAGGAAACTTCCGGATACATAGAATTGCGAAAAAATTTATACTTATGTCTTTTTTCTGTTATTGGGACTTTTAAGACACAAGTTGGACAAAATTTTACATATTTTCGTATTAATTTTTCTTAAAAAGATCGATTTTTTTCGACATAACGTAAAGAGCGTTACAAAATAAACTCTTATCAATAAATTACATTTACGAAAGTAATTTCTAAATTCTTCAATTTATTTTTGTCTCATCTTCAATTTTTCTCGTGGAGTTTCAGTCAGTTTAACGAAACATTTTTCACACAATTATCGCACCGACCGCGGCCGCACTTTCTCAAACAGTCTCCTCGCCGTGCAATCTCGCAGCGAGAGATCGATCAACGTCACTACGATGAAACACATTAATGAACAAACACGTGCGACGCAACATATCAGCGTAAGACAGCGGCGAGCCGAATTACAGAGGCGAATAATCAAATCGCAGCAGCGGTCGACAATACCGCTGTGGATTTACGTGCGCGTACGTGCGTTTAATGGCGGCAATTTAAGACGGACGATTCGTAGTCCGGGTCGGTCGGCAGTAACACAACAGCCGCGTTGTATCGCGCGTCTGGATTTAATGGTATCTACTTCGGCCCATATTTACTCTCGACTGCTATGCCGCCACGATACGTAGATACGTCTGCTACGTACATACATCTAATGGCTCCTGCCTTTAACGGTATTCGCGCGCACGGGGATACGGTAAATCCGCTCGACCGCTATACCTCTCGACATATCTTTCTCTCTCACTTTCTTTCTCTCTTTATCGTGGAGAGAACAAAAATATACCCACTACACCACGGCGAGAACGTACGCGCCGCGAATTCCCAACAAAAATAAACGTTTCTACGCGTCCGGGAGAAACGGCATTGCAGCGCGGTGAACCCCATACCATGCCAAGCTCGCGTAATAAAGCTCTGGATTTCGAAAGCGGGAGGAATATCTTACGATCGGTGTGTATGCTGCGGCTTCGATTTAAAACGCGCTTGCGGTCGCGAAAAGATCCCCTGAGATCGTTTCTCTCACAATCCACTGACGGTCGTGAATTGCTGTTGTGTGAAATTTTTTTCACAAGTCTCGCCATGAGAATTAAAACTGAATTCTTTCTGTACCTTTCTTCAAGAGAAAAGACAAAAATTGGATGTAATATTATAGAAAAAAAGTACAATAAACGTTTTTTAATAAAAAGTATAATATGTGATCCGCAATTTTTTCTTTTTTTTTCAGAGAATTTTGGAACTTGTGGAAAAGTATAAATGATGTTCTACCGTTTTTCATAACGTGGAGCAGGAGAGTTCCCTCGACATAAAATAAATGATACGCGAATGATTCGAAACGCGCGAGTATTTTTTCGTCAAATGCGTTTAATTTTCCGTGGCTTTGGCGAAAAATCTTGTTATTTCAATACGCGGAACGAAGAAAATTCATAAAAATACCCAGGATTCCTCTCTCTTGTTTCAATTTGTATATTTTAGCTGATATCGTCTTTCGCAAAAGAGATAAAAAATTCACGATATAGATACACATATTATAATGAAAAATTCTTATAAATAAAATTTTTTAAATTTATATTTGCATATTAAGTCACACAATTGTAATTAAAAATTTCAAATTAAACTCTAAAATATTTGTTCAACCAATAAACGAAAAAAATTTTTGTAATTTATTTTTGTGTTTACTCCGATCGATCTGCCAATCACGTCCGCCGAATCGCGATATGTGTGTTGAAATGCGCCGCGACGAAATTTTCGCTTTTTTTGCGCGAAGAATAGTTATTGCGATTTGAAAACTATTGCACGGATAAACTGCGACGTAATAGAGTCGCAATTGTAAGTCAAACGGCCGCGGTAGTATTGCGCTTAAGTTTCGACAGTTTTACTGGGATTTTGCGGCGGGACGCACCGCCGGAAGTCGCAAAGCTGGGTGCGCGGTTTAAAGGAAAATAGAACACGGCGCATTTTTACCGAGAGTTAACTCCTTCTCGGCACCGACTTTATCGCGTCGCCTTTTATTGCCACTGTATTCGAAGTTACTCGACTTTACGCTCTTATAAAGAAGCGATACCTGCGCTTTGTTCGCCGTTCGCAGAGAGCAAACATTTCGTAGCAATCGTAAAATATTTATTCCGCCGACGGAATGTGTTGATAAGCACATATGTGAGTACCGTTTCCGTCAGGATTTTAGAATAATCAGAATTATTTTATTTTCCTACCAAAGAGAAGCATCTCTTCACTCACAATGTATCGTCGAAAACACTCTACAAATGTCTCAGTACTCTTGTATTCAGCTGATATTTCAAACACTGATTTTTCTTGTGATCATAAAAACTCAACATAAGGGTAAGAAAAAAAATTGTGGTCTTTTTAGTACAAAATTTCTAAAGCGGCGATATACTTAAATTTATTTTACGTTTGATTTATTGCAAGTGATCTCCTTGAATCTGACATGTTAGATGAAAACAATTTATTTCTTCGATTCTATGGATTATTTGATATCTTGCAAAGATAACGGTCGATTTAACAAATTGTTGACTTTACATCGCTGTGAAAAAAATTAATTTGTAAAAATCGAAGAAATCTGTGAAATCTTTTCTCGTTAAACATTCTTTTTAATAAAACTCACGAACGTCGATTTTTTTCTGCAGTCTAGTTATGACAACGTTTAAAGAGACCATTTTTCACTAAAATATCCCGATCTTCAACCAAACGGAAAGGGGTTGACTGACGTTGAACATGTTATTTCGAATAATATTCGGGATAAAATTCCACCAATATGTATAATATATATGTCAGAAGTTCATAGACAGATCTAGATAGAATGATCGATAGGTTTCGATCGTTTTTACGGGTTTCGAAAAGAGATCGCAGCGATTTGTCGTGACTTGCGAAATTTCGGAGACGAAATAGCCCGTCGTTATTTTGACGATAGATATCGATTATGACGGATCTTTTTCGTCGGGCCAGCTCGCGGCTGGCATCGACGTGTATATTTTGACGTTTATGGAAAATCTTAGACAACGCGTTTATGAAGGATGGCGGGCAGGAAGCAAGATCGATTAGTCCACTTTGTCGTGGTTCATCTCTTTTCCAGGATGATAAACGTCATTTATAGAACCAACTCCGCGCGATCGATCTCTTTTAGCCGCAGAACATGACGAAGCATATTGATTTTTTGCAAGTTTAGAGAAACTATAGCGTTATAACCGCTAACTTTAATAGATACTTTCACGTGCAATTTATAATCAGAATTAAATCGACAATTGAAAGAAAAACTGGAAAGTTGTCTTTTGATTTTTACTTCGCGAACATGGCAAATCTTCTATCGAAGAGCCAGTTGAGAGTTCAATGCTGATATTTTTCCGATGTGGAGAGCTCGCTGTTCCTCTTGCACTATTTTCAGTACGGCTCGTGTGTAAGTTTGGAGAGTTGAACGATGCAAAAGTCAAACGATGGTAAACAACACGTATGTGGAGAGCGGTAAAAACCGAACGCAGAATTAACTATGTTATACAGAATACGTTCGCGGTGTCGTCCGAAAGTAAGCGGGAAAGTGCGTTCTCGTGCCAGAAATAATCTCGGAAATATATTTTTCCGCCGAGATTTTCAATTTATTTACCAGGCACTTGCGTCGCGACTCGACGAAGGCAAGTTTTCAATTAAAAATATCACTTCCGCCATATGTATACGCGTCGCTACACACATACACAAGTATGGTTGCGACAAAGCCGTCCCGTATTTTTCGCGGAACATAAAAAAAAAAAAAAAAAAAAAAAAAATAACATGTTGACATATCTAGCTGACATTTTGTCGAGAATCACGCGCTTGCCGTTTTGATTTATATGGCGCGATTCAAAGATGTTGTAGGAAGCATTATTAGGAAGCATAATAGATTTGCAAATGCATCGAAGTCGCGTCTTTGTGCGAGAAAAATCGCTATATTTAGTATAGATAACAAATATATAAAATCTCGACAAATTGTTCAAATCGAATCTATCCACCGACGGCAAAATGTAATAGATAACAACGTAATTTTCTTACGCGCGATATTACGCGGCGATAATCCGCAATAATACGCAAAATACGGTTTTATTAATCTTTATGTTGCCTTGTGATTCTAATTAATGCCGCATATTTTATCGTGTTTCGCGCTGAGTTAATTTGTTCGCGCCAAAAAACAAACTATCCAAAAGAGAAGATTGTAAATTGGAAGTGAAAATTTGTACAAGAGTAAGTAAAATTATTTTTTTAATCAAATGGAGAAATTGACAATTAACCGGCAAACAAACTGGAGCATAAGTTATTTATATCGCGAATTTTGAAATTAATATCGAGTGATCAGCTATATAACAATCTGAGCGCGGAAAAGAAGAACGACCGGTAGAGAACTGCAGCAGCTGGCGGCGGAACTTTTATTCCCGTCGCGGTCTTAAGAAATCTTTTCCGAGATCTTTAGAATACAGTTGGAAGCATCCGCGCCGGATTCGCATCTGCGAGAAATGGATCGACTTCCTTTCTCCAGTTGGACTGGCACATCGCGTGACACTTTGGAGGATTACACGAGCTATAAATCATCGCGAGACGCAGCCGCTGTTTTAAATGTTATTAATGGTCCAAAGATATAAGATACTGTAAAGATCTACATGCGGATATAAATTAATATCTATAATTCTATGACAGAGTCAGCTCTCACATCAATTACTCGGTTTTTTAAAAACATCGAAATTGTTTTTTTCATATATGTATACATATATAATTGTTGTAATAAACCTAAAGTCTGCGTTAGTAAAAGAATTCTAAATAAACGTTTAACGTGAATTTTAAGCTATCATGCAAATTAAAATTTTATGGAACAAGGTTCATCTTTGAATAATTATATCACAAATCATCCATGCGAAGCTGCCTAGATTCGCACGGATAATTAGAACAGATAGTGCCCCGGTAATTATGCGAAATATAGTGCCGAACTTCCCTGAATTTCAAGAGAAGACTTTCAAAACCGTGTCTCATGCTCAGAATACTATTCGACGAATGCGCGTCTCGTTTCTTCGATATCGGACCGAGAACGAATTTCAAACGCGATTTCTGTCTTGAACCTTTCGGCAAAGAGACAGCTGTTGACATAATGTTGAGAAGATCCGACAGCTTCCGGCCAAAGTGCGTGTTCGCCATCGTCGCGAAGTTTGAATAATTTTGCCAACTAAATATTCTCGCTTGTTCTTTTTAATTTCCATAATTCGTTTACCCGCCGCTCAAGAAGAGAAGAAAATCTCGCCAAGTTTAGAGATACTTTCTTGTCCTAGATCGCGCAAATTTTTATTTTCGGAAAGTTTCTCATCCTCGACGTAATCAGAAGAGACAAGTTGTTCAGTCATTTGCGGAGTTTACTCTACAACCTGTGAATGTAATATGTCTGTTTTTTTATATGCACATAAAAGAATTTGCGAGAGAAAGACGAATTGAATAGCAATGGAAATTATTTTTCTTAAAGTGACATTTTTCTTCTGAAGTTTGTCTCTTTTATTTGCTGCAAAATTTTTCTTTGAAACTTCGATAAAAACGGTTTTACCAAACTTTTTATCAAATTTTTATGAATATTAGCGAACTTTTGCAAATTCATTTTTATTACGAAATGCGAATGAAGATATTGAGAAATAGAAAAAGAGTAAAGACATTAAACGCGCATCTCTTTACGTAGGTAACTGAATTTACGAATTTGCGTGTGTTTCAGGATTATTATGTCAATGTGTCAGCATGAGAGACGATATAATATTCCGTTCGTTGAATATTTTATTCATTCGAATTGCCATGATAGAGAACACACGGCTCGATACGGTAGAACGGCGTTATATTCATTTATGCATAAAAATACACATCAAGACCGGACGTCACTCGTCGTTTATCTCAATGCAATTCACGTCGACCGTAAAACATGCGCTTTAATTATGACGCTAATGGCGAATGTGATTAAGTCGATAATGAAATGCCGCGCATAATTATTAACATTACCGCGTTTAGCGTCATCCTAGGCAAAATTATTGGATTTTCGTGTCGAGCTTTATTGGGGCGCATGATCGACGAAGATCGATCGAGATTTACGAGGCATTGACATCTCGCGGCAACTGCAGATTTAATCTTGTTTGTGAAATATTAACTGCATATATTCAGATACTTTAATAAATAATAAAAACAACAAAAAATATATCAAAAAAATAAAAAAAACGACCGTATTATTTTTACAATATTTTTTCTTGTTAATATCATATAATTCTCTTTTTTTTTCATGCATATGTTCCAAATTTATAATATTTTACAAAAATAATAAAAATGAAAATACTTACCTGATGGCGTTGAATATCTCGTGGAAGCCAGTGCCCTGATGACTGGCGACATCGCAAGTCGGAAGAGGATGCAACAGAGGTAGTCGATGACATAGGACGCTATCGCTATTTCGTTTGCTGCTACCGTTGCTGTCACGATCTCGATCATTTTGCGGCAGAGGTCCATTGCCGGTGCCGGGCGCCGGACCCAGACCTAGACCCAGAGGAAGACGAGGCAAGGTTGCGGGTCGCGTAAGACTACCGTAAGCCGCTAACGCACCCCTCGGCAACGACGAGTAACAGCGATTTAATGGAAGGGTGCCAAGGGTGCTAGAAGCGCAGCCGCTGCTGCCGGAACCAGAACCTGAACCTGAGTAAAATTGTCGCGTTAAAGTAGACATCGTCGAAGTAGGCGTAACATCGAAATCATTCAATTAATTGCAAATAAGAAATTAACACAACATCTAATCAATTTATGATTTCTTTCTCCAGTTACGTACATATTTTATTTGTAAGCAATATAAACCGCAACGAAGAGAGATTACCGTAATTTTAATTCCCTCAAACACTCCTCAAATTCGATCCAACAACAGTAAACGACAACCGAGCGATGTCTGTTGGATTTCAGCGTGCCGTATCGTTTCCGCCTTATTCAATGCTAGAGACGCTTCCGTTCGTCTCAGATTACTCGGTACACATACAAGGCGTGTGCCTAGTCTAACCCGTCGGATTAATTACATACCCGTCTACTGGGTGACGAGAAAGTCGTGTCTGCCAGCCGGCAGCGAGGATTTCCGACTTTGTTCGCAACGAACGGACAGTATCTCGTCCTTTCATCTCGCTTTCGTACGTAGTCCTTGGAGAATTTCCAAATTAAGCTGTTAATAAGTATTAACTTTTGTTCACAAAGTTCGCGCGCGCAAACTCTCTCTCAAGCGCATACTTAGACACGCGCGATGTGCAAATGTGTCGTTCTCCCCTTTCCTCTTGCCGTTGTTGAGAATTAAATTGATGGACACCGCCGGGGTACTGACGGAGTTGCGCGCGTAATAGGAAGTTACGTCGTAACTAGATCGTAAATTCGCGTTACGTCGTCGCGCGATTATTCGAATGTGATGATTAATCTGACGAGATAACGTACTCGACGATTTCATTGTTAATCGCGATGATCGTGACGTAGTGCGATGATCGTGATAATGTTGTTTACAACTCTTGCTCCTATACTTGTAAAGTTTCCTCCTATTACTCGTGAATATATTTTTAATTATTATGTCATCTGTGCGAGATGTAACTAAAGTTTCTCACAAACTCATTAAAATTTGTTGTCTTTCGGATTACGAAAAGAAAAGAGAGAGAAAGAGAGTGTGTGTGTGTTTAATGCGTAAATTCATTTATAACATTATTCCTGACCGAGAGACTTGCAAATGCATAAGTCGATATTAATTATTATCCGTCTTATACACAGAAATAGATATTTCTTGCTAAGTTGTATTAAGTTTACGACCGCGACAACAACGAACACTTTTTACTCTACTCCGATCGATCAATGTGTACGTTGCTTCGAGTTTATATCCGCGTATTGCACTGAATTAATTATAATAAAATCCGATCGGCGTCAACAACCTAGTTGAGGTGATCGATAACAAGGAAATGGAAAAGGCAATTTTGCTGCTCGTCAATATGCTTCGCTGTCTAATTTGCATTTCATATTTCTCGACTCGATGTGAATGCTTCCTTAGTATTAGTGACAGACAATTTCGAGATCGTTGCTTTTTATATTCTCGATAGAGATTCGTTACTTTTCTTGCCTACGTTAAACATACGAAAGCTCGATGTTAAATGTATATAATAATATAAATGTAAACTTGACGATGAGAAACAACGAACACTGTATGAAAATCTTTTGAAGTTTTATCCGATATCATCATCGATATATTGTTTGAAGCAATCAAAGAAACGTGTACCGCTGTTACGTGTACCGCTTATATGTACTATCTCGGGACGATTCAATATTATCCAAAGCGTTTTAACGTGATTGGATGCTTCTGGTCGGCGAGAGACCAGTGAATTCGACGATCAAGGAAGCGGCCATTGTACCGGATAACGACGCAAAGCGATTTTCGGAATCAAAATAAGAGAGGAGACGGTTAGAAAGGGATATCTAAAACGCGAATCTTCAGTATTTCAATCTAATCGGAACAATAATGTACGATAGATTTGATATATTTCGTTGAGAAAATTCATTGAGACAATACAGAGATCGCACACTCAAATATTATATCAAATATTGGAACTCGGAATGATTTTGTCGACGTAATTTATTGAGATGTGCATTTATATTTTTGTGGTTTAAAAACAGAGGTAATTGGTTTTTGTATTACAAAAGACAGTCGTTTGTAAGAGAGTAAAGTGATATCTGTTTGTAAATTTTTGAATTTACTATATTTTTAATAATATTACAATTGGATAAAATAACGGTAAAGTAAAATTGCACAGAAATTGAATTCTATCAGCACAAAAACTGTTAAATGTTTTCAATGAAAATACTTTTCTAATATTCTTATATAACTCCAACAATTCGTAAACGTTCTTTTTTAGATATATCGAGAATTGTTTAAAATTATTTATATCGCAAAAATAAAATTTTTGTAAAGGACACATTCGGAAAATTGCACCGATAAATCGAACGGACGACGCACACACAATAATGGCAAGGTTTTACCCATACTGATGCCAGAGCTGGACGGATCCTCATTCTTGGAGCCCCAACTGCCAGCCAGATTGAGTGCCAACAACGGCCTCTCCTTCAGTAGTTCGGCCACCGAGGCCAGGCCTTCGCATCCGCAGCCTAAATGGGGCAAGTGCAACGCCTGCACTTGAATGCAGCCGCGAAGTGCTTCACAGACTCGGGACACTTGCTCGCCGGACAGATTCATGTCGAGCACAAGACGTGACAGGCTGGCGGAGGCGTGATTCAAGCCGCGACAAAGAGCGTTTACCACGCACTCGAGTCTGAAATCAATCATGTTAATGAGGATATTAATGAGACGTATATCGCCGCTTTTTACTTTCATGTCATTTACCGTTGAACGATTCTTGACCAATAAACAACTAAAAAGAGAAAAAAGAAAGAAGGCAATTAAATTAACATAAATTCACAGAAAAATTGCGGTTTTAGTCTAATATAACTTATACACACGCAGATAAATATTCACGTACAGATAGGTTTTACAATTTATGATGCATGAATTATCCGCCATAAATTGCGAGCATTTTTAGTGCGAATTTCATACGGATTATACATGTCATATCGGTCTATTCGGAAAGTACGGTTAACATTATGGTTGTTACATGCGCTTGGATATGAATTATGCCAATGGGCATTTCCATTACGCCGCCAAAATTACATTCCGCCAAAATCGAAAAAAAAACCAACCACAGATTCGATGTAAATAACGTCGGCGATTATATGAGCACGGCATTTTCGAAGCTTTTACGTCCGGATTACACGATATACATATAATTCTAAATGTAACCGCGCATCCGCGCGAAGCACACGACCGATGTAAATTCGGTCGGCGACGAGAGTTAGCGGCGCGGAAGTTTGGCGGACTCGTCGGCGTATATTTATGCATGTGTAATGCGCATTTCACGCTGTCTATTCGCAGCGTTATTTCTCCGGTGGATTTCAACGCGCGCGCACGGATACGCATTATGCAAAGTCCCGGCTCTTCTCCGGGGAACAGTAAGAGAGAACCTGGATTTTCTCGCACGCGGGATACCAACAGCGAGAAGCGGGAAGATATTCGCATGTTGCATCGAGCACAGAGTTGAAAATTGCCGTCGGTCAGTGGCGTAACTAAGGCTTAGAACTTAGGAACGAAGAAAACGAGAAAAAGAAAATTTTCTCAATAATTTATTTTCTTCTTCCTTATTTCTATCCTCTCTCGCCGTACATAATTTTTTTTATCTTCTCTTTTTACATTTATATTTTTTCACTGTGTGTTACATCTTTTTCTTCTTTTTTGCTTCTTTTTAGTCATGATTTCTGCTTTATCTCATTTCTTATTTAGCTGCTTACGCCACTGTTACTATCGGAGCTTAAGCGCGGAATTGGTCGTTGCGAATTCGAGACGCAAGCGAGAAAATTGCGGCCACAGCTCGAAAGCAGCGTATTTGCAAAAAGCACAGGAAGTTGCAGTTAAATGCAGTTGCAATAACGACAGAATTCTCATAACTGAATCGTGATATTAATTCAACATTCGCTTTACCTTCCAAAGTCGTTGGAAAAAACTCTATAGAAAAGAATTTTTACTTAATAGTACTATAAGCAGAAATGAAACAAGAACTCTTGAGGAATATTCAAGAGTCGACGATCGCCTGATCGATTCCGAGTAAAGAAACGGAAATAGAGTCTGTATCTTCAAAACGCGTCAAACACGAAGTAGACGGTCGGCGTTATGAAAAGGCGACAGAATGAAGCGTAAAGTGCAATCGGGACTTGGTGGGGTGAAAGTGGAGTTGAAACAAGGAGAACGTCTCGATGCGAAACAATGAGCTGGCGGTCGTATCGTCGAGAGAGAAAGAGAAAGAGAGAGAGAGGAAACTTTCTGCTTCGAGGCAAATGGTAGTTAGGTCCTCTTTTATCCCTTGGTTCCTCGCAGTTGCATCACGGAAAAGATAGGTACTGCTCTCGTGCTGTTCTCGTACAAGCTTGAAGAGGCAGCGCGAGAGAAAAGTTGAACATTCGCGTTGTAAAGGAAGAGCAATGACAAAACACAGAGTGGACGAAAGCTCAGTTACAACGGGATTGAACAAAATACCAAAAGTGAAAAAATCATTTTTCGCGTTGCGAATATGTCGAGGGATTTTTTTTTTCGGAAAACGAGTCAGAATCAAAATGGTCGAAAATGATTTTGGCATGAATTGAAGTGTTTATTTTCAATCACCTTCGGCTCGTAAAATTCGGTTTCGTTCGATCGATTCGAAATCTGGTATGTATTTTTATGGGAAAAAGATCAAACACATCGCACGTTATGAGGAAAAGAAATAAAACGACGATATATACACACTAACTCAGATAAGAGCGTAGAACTCGAAGCAAAGGGATTGAAGCCGGAGATTCAATAAAAGAGGAACAGCGAGAGAGGACAAGAAACAGCGAATGAGCGAATTCAGTCGCGGATTTTAAAGCTCGTCTCGTCGTTTTCTAATTTTCCATCGTGGCTCTTCCCTTTTCTTCTTCGAGCTTTCTTCTCCAAGTATCCGTAGTTACTATCTGCACATACTCGCTGCAAAGAGTGCACTCTCATTGTTATATGTCGTTTGCGTTTGTACCTTATATACCGAAAAAACTGGAACTCACGATACGTCCGAAATATATAATCGAGAATGCAACGTGTGTTATTCCTGACAAAAATTTTTCGAGATAAGAGATGAAAGATAGATCTACGTTCTGTATCGCAAACGGCTCGAAGAAGAATCGGTAATCGTAATAATGTTTCATAGGCGATTTAGAATTCCACGTGTGTCTGCTCTACCTCGAATTCGAAGTCCACGCTACAGCAAGTTTCTCGGCAAACGAGAAGTTCAAGAATCCGCCCGCAGAAATACTTTCGCTGTCTCCTCGGGGACACGAATGCGGAAAGTGAGAGTAAAGCGCGGCGGGAATTGAAAAATATGAAATCTAGAACAGAGGCAAACGAAGCTCAAAAGCGCGCATAAAAAATGAAAAAGCGAGTGAAGTTCGAGTTAATCAAAAAGGGAGGGAGACTTAAAGACGAAAAGAAACAACGCGAGAAACTTTCTGTTAAAAGGTTACTTTAAAAAAGCTCTCTATACACACACGCACACACACACACAATTGCATTAGTAAAATAAAAAGAAAATAACGTCTTTTTTATTAACGTTTTTCGATCAAGGATCTCGTGCAATCTTTACTTCAAAACTATATACTTTTACACAATTTTCTTTTGATCGAAAATCAGGAACGATTTTCCGCAGCGACGACGACGAAAGCTTTCACATATGCGAGGAAACCACGCGCGACTATGCAAACGTATATTCGTCCGATTTTCGCTTAAAGTAAACACGCTTTTTCCACGTCTGTCGTTTCTTTGGGGAGCGTAGACAAATATCCGCACGATGGACATTTTCGTCGCGCCTTTTTCGCGCGACAAAACAAATTTCTCAATTTTGACGTGAAATCGCGCGATGGAAATTTTGGGAGATGCTTGGAACAAGTTCAACGATAAATCCTGATAATTTACACGCTGTATGTAACGACGGGTCAAAAGTTTATCATATTCATGAAAATAATGGACTCACGAAAAGATTATTTATTTGTGTATACATAATATGACGAAACTCCATAAGTTCTATTTTGAACAGTTTATACAAGTTAAATAACTTATTATTCTCTTGCGGAGAAATGTTTTCTTTACAAAAACAAAACACCGACGATAAATCTAAAGATCAATACATGTTCAAAAAACAAAATTTTCATTATTCTTACTTTACTGGCACTTTTCTTTCCTTTTTCCTTTAGCTTTTATCTTTCACATAAAAAGTCTAAATATTAGATATTTGCACGTCTTTTCGTTTATCGCGCTTCTTTTTGCAGTGCGGAAGAGCAAATATTCCTCGTCGACCACTTGTCTTGACCGACCTTATATACAACCAAACGAGCTAGCACAAGCTAACTTTCTGTAATAACTCTTCGTCGTTGATGCTGTCGACGGCGCCGCGCTGTATCGAGCGTCGTCGAAGCACAATAACGCAGACACGTTCTTTATCCTTCCGGTTATTGAGTCACGCGCGCGCGTATCGATTCAGTGACTCGACTCGTAAAGTGATCGGATTCTTTTCGACGCAAAAAGTTGATTGAGAAGCACGCGACGAAACGAAACTCACATCGTGGAAATTTCAGACAAAACTTTTATCGAGAATAGAAAAGAACAAAAACAACAAAAGAGTGATAATAAGAAATAAAAAATAAAGTATGCAAAAGTTTGTAAGAAAAGAAAAGGAAGAAACAGAACTATATCAGAGTACTATTTTGTCGATAAAACGTTTGTATTTTTCGACAACTCAATTATATATAAGATTAAGCTTACATTATACAGTTCATTTTCTCGAAACGCTTAGTTTACAATCTTGCGACAAGTTGTTTGAAAAACTTGTCGCCCACGGAAATATCGCGGCAAGCTGAAGAGCAATTTGGAGTTCGCCTCGCCAAATAAATATAGATACTTGTAAAACGACTCACCTGTCATGAGCCGCCTCTTCGAGACAAGTGATGACAAGCTCGAAGTCGTTGAGTTTCTTCTTGCCGAGCACGCTCTTCAGATGTCCGGCCAGTCGCTGCGCTTCGTCCGCCGGAAATTCCTGCCCCAGCAGAGATGTGATCCTGACGAGTTTGACGCTCTCGTTGCTGGCGAGCGCGTCGAAGAAATCATCTAGATATCGTGGATCCGATCCCCGTTCCACTTGAAAAACTACCTCGAGCGCTTCGAGCGTGCAAGCAGAACTTTCTAGGATCCTGGCCCATCCTTCCAGCTCGAGAGGAGACGTATGTACCAGCGGAGCCGGTGGTCGTTCGTTGGGCGCGGGTCCGAAGCCGGGACCGGCTCCAACCAGTCTGCAGACCGCCGAGATATTGCCGTCAGACGCCCCGGCCGCTTTCAACAACGAGAACACAGTTCTAGGTGGCACTTCAAGCGGACACAACTGATTTAGGATCAAATGTGTCTTCGGGCCCAGTAGACCGGCTAGATGACCGATGATGCCTGAAGGCAAACCTTCCAATTCGCGACGTAAAATATTGGCATATTGCGCTACTGATGTAAGATAGTACGCTGCGAGAAATTCAGCTACTGCCATGTGGATAGGCGTGTAAAGTTCAGTTTTGCGTCTCTGACCAAAAGTCAGTCCTCTCGTCAAAAAACCAAATCGAGTGACTTCGATGCCGCCGCCACGTGCGCGCAGCTCGGCCTCCGTGTAACAACACCTGCCTTCTCGCAACGCAGCTAGAGACACCTTGCCAAAGTCTTCGAGACGTTTTCTGCAGTGGCCCGGAATCTCCTCGTTATAAGGAATTGGTGGCTCTAAGCTTCTCTTCACGATGCACTTCACCGCTGCTTGCACGAGAGCGCTTGTTTCGGTCGGCAGGCTTCCAGAGTCCTGATAAAATAGAGTCATGTGTTTGCGTATCAGAGCGTTCCAAAAGACAGAAAGAAAAACAGAGAAAAAGAGATTACATTGAGTTTGATATTTTGAGCACACTTGAAAACACAACAAATAATTTTTATAAACCAATAACAATTACTTGATATAAGCAGCAGAGCATGATCCAGCCGAGCGGATGCTGGCCGAGTTGGCGTACAGGCTGCGGTTGCACATTAAGCGCTTCGAGAAACTCGCAGGCCTTCTCGGCGATGTCGTTGTGAATGAAGTAAGCCACGCAGAGCCGCTCCACGTAAAGCCATTCAAGACCGGCTAAGTGAATCCTGCGCTGAACCAGAGGCGCGAGGGCGATCGAATTACTGGGCGAACACGTAACCAGGATTCTGGCGTCAGGGAAGAGTCGACCTTCCAGCAGGTCAACCGCGTCACCGAGCGACGCTCGTCCGCCCACGCACTCGTCGTATCCGTCGAGGACGAAGAGCACGCGATCTTCCATCAGGTGTAAGGTGCGCCACACCTGGCTGACCGCGTCACCCAACGCAGCCGTTCTCGGAAACAATTCTCGCGCGAGATAATTCAGGACGGGACTGCCACGAAGTTCGCGCAGAGGTACGATAAACGCCAGCGCGGGACTGTCGTTCTGAGTGGCCCACTGGTGCAATAATCGCAAGCAGAGAGTGGTTCGCCCGCTACCAGGGCCACCCTCTACGGCGACGCGTCGCGGCGCCTCGGACACGGTACCGTCGCTTAGCTAGAAATTGAGATTTCTTTCTTCAAGAGACATGATTATTATTGATGATATTATGTCACGCAATTTTATTTTGACAAAAATAAAATTATTAATTTTACAAATTCTACAATTTCTTGCGCCTCTCTTTTATTAAAAAGTTTTTCAGAATTTTTTTTGATAAGTTTCTAATGAGATAACAGCAAAAGTGTTATAATCTCTCGACTGTGCAGTCGCAGCACACATACAAACGATCGACAAGCGTGCGTGATTAAACTTGACGCGTTTCGCGAGACGCGGAGTGGCACAGTTTAGAACATGCGTGGCAGACGATTGGCAACCGATATTGGTAAACATTCTCGATTTTGTAATCGATAATACCGTAATCCGTAGTACGCGGAACATACGGCGTTTGCCGGTCATTCACTCTGTCAGCAATAATCTATCCAGTCGTGCATAGTGTACACACTGTCAGCTAATGGATAACAACGCGCGGCCATTATACGTCGAATGTGACATCCGGTTGTTGGAACTCTGCGAATGAAAAAAAGTGTGCGCAATACCGAATTTATTTATCTATCGAAAATATGTTTTCCAAACGATTTTCAGCCGATAAAATATATATTTGATTGAGGTTTTAACGAATGAAGTGCATATATGCACCTGTATATTATATTGACACACCTGTTTCAACATATCTACCATATCACAAACACGCACACACAATAACAGAACATCTAAACACACAACTACTAGCTCTCTTCTCTGTTCCGTTTGATTAATTTAATATTTTTTATTTCACAACTTTTTAATCGCTTGCAGTTCTATTCATTGTCTCGTTTTTTCGATATTTTATTAAAGCATTTATTTTTAACTGTTGTAATAATTCTTTTGTTGCAAAAGTTACATTTCTGTTAGAATAAAAAAAAAAAAACAGTTTAAATTACTTGGTTTATCTTATCCAGTACAGATTAACGAAATGTCCATTGTGTGACGCGGAGTTTTGACAAAATAACGTCGATATATGAAGAATAGCTTGTTACCGGATAATCTGCCGGTTGTATTCTTGCGTCACACGGGATCTACCTATCAATCCTTCATAGTAACGCATTTGTTTCAGCCGCTTCTCACCGCAACCAATCTCGATTGAAAGACGAGAGAGGAAGCTGAACGAATATCGTTCGCGAGAACGGCGGACGAAGGCGTCGTCGAAAATAGCGACGGCGGCGTCGCGATAAATCGTCTCTCGTTTTCCAGAAGATTAGAAAGTCCGCACATGACCATAAATATTCTTCGATAAACTTTGAAGGGCGGGGTAAAGGATGTCGAGAATAGACTATTTTCACTTTTAAATTATTTGGTAGAGTAAAATGGATTATTTAAATATGATTTGAGAAAAGAAAGCAAAGTAGTCAATTTTCCGAAAACTATCAAATGCGCGTCCTTCAGTTTTTACGTAAACCATGAAATTTTTTCTACAAGAATTTAAAACGCGAATAGGAAAACGTTGTACAATACGATATTCGAAACAGCAATTTCTCCGCGACAATTCCTCGCGATATAGAATCATAATCGGAATCCCGCGGTTGATATTCATGCGTAGTACGCGGAAGATATCGCGCTTCATCCCGTTGCGGGAAATTTAAGGAGACAGTGATACAGAGAGCGGCATTTCACGGCGGCGATGTGTCTTTTCGCGAGAGCATATCGTGGATAGAAACGCGATGAGAAAAATCCGTTGGGGGATTTCAGTCCTGGCTGACCGTTTTCAGATATACGTATCGGAAACGGCAGACAACGATTGGACACGGATCGATCGAAGTAGTCGTTTTCTCTTTCTAGATCGATCTATCATCGATCGAACCGTCGCACACCGATGCGACAAAATGCACAAGCGCGGCATCCGACTGTGTCGTTCTGTGGAAAGCGATCTCTGGAATAATAAAATGCTAGCTTTTAGCTGCAACCGATGTTTTTGATGTTTACGTGTAATATTCTCTGTATTTCTTTTTAAATCAGGCAAAATTCATGAGAGTGAAATTCACAAGCGCATTTCTTCTCATTATTTTTGCACGACGTATAAACTCGTACGCATACACGCAGATTAAAATTTGCAAAATTAACTACTTTATTTTCTAATTTAGAAATATTGTTAATCTGTCAATCGTAACGCGTTGATTAGCGAGACCACGTTACTCTTGATACACAAGAGTGTTCCTATGAGTAATCCAGAAAATAGCTAGCTATTGTTATGAGCAATTGCTATAATTTTTTACAGTTTACAAACGCGGAGAAGGCAACAATCGCGCGTATTTTTGTGGAAAAACAAAGTCGCCGCATCGGCGATTTTTCATATTTTTGTTGAAACCGTCGACGCTCGATTCGAGGGTCTTAATCGTTCGTTTTTTCAAGTAGCAACCTCGATATTTTGATTCCGGTAACTTGTCGAACGATAGCATGTTTTTTTGTTTTTTCGAAAAATGTGCAGTTCTTTTGCGCGTTTCTTTTGCGAAAAATATTTCACGTATTCTGTTGAAAGAAAGCAGAAGTTACTTATACCAAGTAGACATATAAAACTTATTTTTTCAGATTATTTTTTGAATAAATGAATATTATTTGAAAAATTTTACTCTGATTTTTTTTTATATGCAGTTCTCATTTAAGTCAGTTTTTTAATTTCTGACGCGCAAGGGAGAACTGCAAGGGTGCATGCAACAAACGCGAGCGTATTTGGCGGTTCTAAGGACGGTTTCTAAAAGGTTGTCTGTTTGGCGCGCTCGTTTATTTTTCGCGCTCAAGGCACGTTGGTTTTATGACGGGAATTCATCCCCGTGCTGCGGGGAGAAGAAGAGGGTGCGCATGTGGTTCCAAGCAAAGTCCCCGTGCATGTCTGTCCGTACCTCTTCCTTCCTTTCTGCCCTACGTATGTTCCGACGGTTACGAGGCTCATTTTTCGACGCAAGCGTTTCCGGGCGA
Organism: Pseudomyrmex concolor; assembly: GCA_014839585.1. Classification (NCBI taxonomy): domain Eukaryota; kingdom Metazoa; phylum Arthropoda; class Insecta; order Hymenoptera; family Formicidae; genus Pseudomyrmex; species Pseudomyrmex concolor. Next base: position 3,387 of record QVOB01008985.1, on the reverse strand, counting down.
CGTAGCGCATTGTCTGCATTTCGTGGCTCTCTCGTAGCCGTGAAATATCGACCCAAAAAGGAGACAGATGTGTCAAAAAGAAAATGTAAAAAGAAAAGAAAACTTCCGCAACATTGACAACAAAAAATCTTTTTAATTTTAAAAATAAGTTTATACTTTCAAAGTAGTGTTTCTTTCATTCGCGCGAATATCGATTCGGCAACGATCCAATCAAAACAACTATCCGACAGCGACAAATTACAACCGTAAATCGCGAATGTGTCGATTCGAGCGTGTCACTGCATTTCACTTGGGGAAAATTGCATCGAGAGAGACCAAGCGAATGCAAGAAGTATCGAGTCGGTCTCGTAGAGCTGAAAGAGAGAGAACTCGAGACACCGAATGCCAGAGAGAAGGAAGTTCGAAGAAACTTTTTTGAGCTTCCTTCTCTCTCTCTCTCTCAACTTCAGGCGACACCAACTTAGCTTTCACATTCCGGAACGAAGTTGCTTAACGGCGGTGACGACAGGAAGTAGGGATGAGTTTTCGAGTCTTTGGCAGTCACCGGAAGAAACTCTCTCCTCTTCTCCCCGCGGCTTCTTTAAACATCCGGAACTTGACTTGCTCGCTCGTGCAATTACGTAGTCGATATCATGCAAATCCGTCGAACAATTCCGACCGCTGCGTTTTGATAAAATGCGAGAGAAAGCTCGTACGCGTCACACGTGAGTTGGAAACCTGTTTGACACTTTAAGACGATTTGCGTCTTTTTATCTTCTCGCCAATTATATGTTTAAATAACGCTCACCCTGACGGGGGCGAAGATCTGGTCGAGCTTGATGTTCTCGAGACGATGCTCCTGTTCGCTCTTGTGCACCAGCTGCAAATGCGGCTGAAAGCGCGCTGGACAGAGAGTGCCGAGCGGCAACGGAGATGCCCATGGCGGTAAATGGGTCGGATCGTGATTGCCCAGCTCCCTGTAGAAGGTCTTCAGGAATCTGCAACGATAAGTTTCCAGAGAGAGATATTCAATCTGTGAACCATACGAAAATTCTTCGGGCGAAGTCAAAGAGCGAGGGGCTCGTCGGATTTCGGAGTATTTCAGGGACGGCGTGTAAGATTGATGAAATAGTTTCGGCGAGCGAGATACATGGGAGTCGGTGTGATTACTGAAATATTACATTGTTAAAATGCAGGAGAAACGCGAAGCGATAATAGCGCGATAAAAGTTTTCCAATAAAATTCAATTCAAGCAGCTTCTATGTTGAAACATTGCTGTTATGTCGCGTGTATTTTATTAGTACTATTTTCAACATGTTAAATTTACAAGTCTGACAAACTCGATGAACAAGTGTAGATCAAGAATAGCAAGTTTGACGCAGAAGCTGTGTCAATTTAACACAAGTGATCTTCCGTTACCAAATGATCGGTAAATTTCCCAAGACGACAAAATGGTAGTATGAGATGATGCATTCGTGTACAAGCTCTCGCCATAGAGATTGATGGATCCTGCAGAAGAGAGCCCGCAGAGCTATGAAGGTAATCAGGAAAGATGTCCCGACGGGAGGCGAGAAAGGAAAACTCGCGAGGCTTTTACGACTTCCGGGTGATCGGGCTTTAAAGCTTGTTCAGATTTTATGGAAGTCATTAGACCGGATATCAGTCTCGCACACGCGCTTCGCCAAACATTCCGCTGGAAATTTAATTCGCACGCTCGAACGCTTTTACATTCGTGACATGAAATATCCGAATTATCTATTTTAAAACATTAATTGAACGTAATCCATTCAAACCGAACTGTAAAATTTAAATTATACTATAATAATTATACCATATGATATGTATAAACAAACACAAGTATCTAACGCTACTATTAAATTGACTACCAACTCGACTACAATTACGACGAAAAACATAAAAATGTAACAACCGAGCAAAAATTAAATTCTGAATTGAAATCGAGATTAATTAAAACGTACAGCATTTCAAGGTAAACTCTCTCGTTGTACCGCTATATTTGCCCTGGTTGAAATTATCTCCGAGAGTGTTGTCTCATCCTGGGACAACGCAAACGTCGTTGCGAGTGTCGACGGGCAAAAACACTCCTAATGGAATTAGACTCTCTCGGAGCGGGCAAGACGATTCCGCCCCGGAGAAATAAGGATTCCGTCCCGTCGTCGCGCGCGAGAGAAAACTGCGAAGAACATCCGTACATACGAGTGCGACTCACCTTAACAGTCTTCCCAGGGGATCCCTTTCCGGGGATGTGGGCCCGCCGGGACCACTTCCAGCGCCGAGTCTACGCGAGGACGCGCGCGCGCTCGATATGTATGCGGCCGGCGCGGGCGGCGGGCTGCAAGGCGGACAACAAACAGGGCTGCTGCCCCCCGGGGTTGAGAGAGTGTAACTCCTCTCTAGCTCCTGCAACAGACGTGAGAGAGAGAGGGAGTGCGGTGGTTATGCAACATCGAGGTTTTCTACAAGACGCGATCGAATTACGTTCGAGAACTGAAGCTCGAAGCGTCATTATGTATAAATTATGCCTCAAATATATCTATATAATCTACTACATACATATATAATCAAATCCTAACAATTTCTAACAATTATTTTTGAAAATTTATCTTATTTCTTTAATAAATTAAAAAAAGCTGTCATATGTTTACTAAAATAAGTAAAACAAGTTTGTAGTTAAAAGAGGGAAGTGTAACAAATAAATCATACAATTTTCAATAAACGCTATAATGCCAATGTAAAATACTAAACTACATAAAATGTCTTTTTTCTATAATCTGTTTTACTAATTACACACATTAATTACTTCAGTCTCTGTAAATTCTTGTTATAAGGTCATACATTCTCAGGTTCAAGCTAACATCGGACAGCTGGAATTGCGTGAGCAAACTTCTCCGCGCGAACGAATGACCGCGCGCGCTATATATTTGGAGAATTCTCAGAATGGTGGTGTGCACGGAGAGTTCAAGACGCAAGTACGACCAAAGCGAAGAATCGAATTTACGATTTCGAAGGAGAGTCGTTCGCAAGAGCGAAGTACCCGGCTCCGAGTAAGTATTTGATCCTCGCCGTTTTCGGCGGTCTAGTTAAACCCGAGGATTAAGTTTCGAGAAATTTTCAAGCGATTTTGCGAAGTCGGGCTTTACTGCGCTCGTGCGCGCGCGCTTTCACGCTGTTAGCGGAACTCGGGGATTAAACTTCGGAAACTAGACTCTCGAGATTTACGAGAAAACTGATGCGCTGACGATGCCTCTCTTTCGAATTTAATTAACGCGTCGGTATCGGGTATTTTTCATCTCGTGTATTTGAAGGACAAAACGATAAAAAAAAGATCTGCAATATATGATCATGTTCTTGTTTGCATGTACAACATTTTAATACTCTCTTTGTGTT
>QVOB01008984.1:0-44062 GCA_014839585.1 Pseudomyrmex concolor | reverse complement strand
AGTCGAATGAGGAGGTCATCGCCGCCACGGAGGCCTACTTTGACCTCGAGAAAACGTATTTTTCAGATGGATTAAAGAAGTTGGAGCATGGGTCAAGTGTATCGAGCTAAAAGGAGACTATGTTGAGAAATAAATCGCCACTTTTCCAAAATTTTTGTTTTTTTTTTCTAGGCTAAGTACTTATCGGACTGCCCACGTACACATACATATAATAATAAATCGATGCGCTTCAATTTCAAATAATATTTTCAAAACGGGTGTTTTCGAAAACACGAGTGATATCGCACTATGTTTGAATCTCGCTCGCTGCTATTTTCATTATTTTCGTTCGCAGCGTAGAAACACGAGCTCGGCGCCAAGCGCAGAACATGCGAGATCTCTTTCAATTTTTTCGAAATTCAAGCAGAGAAAATAACGACAGAGCAAGCGAAGGTGAAAGAGGAAAATTGCGCGCGATCTCTTCTCTCGTCGCGTTTTGTGCCAGAGATCGTTTTGTGCGAGACTCGTCTCGTCTCGCGGACACGTAATGATCTTTTCGTCAAGAACAACTGCTGAGTCGTTATATGCGGCGTCTCGTTACTCTATCACATCGGATATATATATATATATATAGTTGGTTGTTATTTTACAACGGCGTGTTCCTTCGCGATGCGCTCAGGATACCTTATCCTTCGCGTACAAGGAAGAAGTACGGCGCAGTGTTCAAGCGCGCGAACGCGGTTGAAAAAACGACTGACGTCGATTTTCCGGATCTACTGGCAAGAAAACGAAGTCGGCGAAACGCGATGCACGTCCGCTGTTTTGTCCTGGGCTTTTTAGCCGCCGCGTGCTGACGATGTTCTAACGATCTCCGTTCTCTTCTCTTCTCGCGAACGAACGATCTCCCGGATGCATCTAACGATTAGGACTCGCGGTCACTCTTCTCCGAGAGACTCCCGGTACACCGAGAGACGTTCGGGAGAGATACAGCCGCAGCTTTATAAGATTCGAGTTGGCTTTCGCAGCATTTTTCAAAATGAGTTACCGCCGTGAGAAATAGAAGTGCATCGCTCGCGCTCGGGATTTATGGGATTGCCCGTGTCTATTATGTTTTGTTTTGTTTGCGAGAAAAGTGCAGTTTCTGTAACAGTGGGTTCTTGAACTCCCGGCGCGCAGGTATCCTCTCGCTCTGAGAAGTAACTGCACTGTATCTGCAATTTTTTACTCATTTTTCAGGTATAATATATTTGTTCTACACAATACAAGTTTTATACTAACAAGAATTGTGTGTATAAATTTTTTTTACAATAAAACAGAATATCATTCGTCACATATCCTGTTTTTTTCGCAATTGTTATCGAGAAAATACTGCAGCCTTTGATTAAATTTGAAATATTTTGTTGACATGTGATAAGACTGTTACTTTTTTGGGGACACGAGCCTGAGGAAATACGAGTAATATATTAAATTAGAAATAAATTGAATTAAATCAAATTAATTAAAAAATTTAAAAATTAATTTATATATAGAACAGAGGATAATTAATTATCTCAATTGTAATTTTTTATTTTAATAAATATAGTACACATATATATAATCAAAAAAACTGCAGCTGTTATACGCTGCGAGATTTTCATAAAAGTTTATTTTGTTTTGTACTGCATGTTTGCACGCAGTTTGTTTCTTTGAAATATTTAGCGCTTATAAACTTTTCCCAACGAAGATGCGAAGAAGAGATCTGATCGCTAGCTCGAATTGTTCATGCAGCCTTCCGTAGTACATACTTTGTCGTGGAAAAGCGCGCGTCTTTTCTCGCGGCGATATCAAGAAAAGAAAAGAAAAAAAGGAACTTTAAACCGCGCACGAGATATTATTAGCAATTTGTAGCAAGTGATGGACGTTGTGCGATAGACTTTTACGCTCTGCATACGACTACTCCGTCTCATAAAAACTTTTCATCAGCTAAAATTTGAGCGCTCCTAACTGTCGGATTCTGCCGACTCTGATCTTAACTGCCGCAACTTTTTTGCTCGATGATCCTTTGAGAAAAGTTTTAAAAGACTATGATGCGGCTCGAAAAAAATCTCTTCTTTTTCGTGGTCGTCACTTTGAAACTAATACACAAATATAAATCATATAAAGAAATATTTTTATTACATTTACAAACTCATAGATAAAATTAACGCGTGCCAGATATAATTTACTACTACTAAAAATGATAGTAAATTTTAACTTCCATTACATTTTTATAGAATTAATTTCTTCATTTTTACGATTTTTGTAATGAATCGCGTTTTTTCTAGGATTTATACGCGGCACTAAACTTTTTGAATTATAAGCATTATGTTACTCGAAAGAGTGAAGGAAGTAACGGATGACTTAATCGCGGATATCTTCGCAAAGTAGTAATTATATGGCAGTTTAAAGGGCGAGTCATTTAAGAAGGAATACATTTGTCGCGGGAGATCGCTACGGTCTTTCTGATTACTCCCTTTCGTATCTCCGCTACGAGCAATTCCCGGCCGTCGTCGTTGCGGAATCAAGCGAGAGTCGCGCGATGCCTGCCGTCATCCGAGTCGACGGGCGGAGCCGCCTCCGTCGACTTTGTAACGTCGCATCGGAATTAGAGGCATATTTCGCCCGCAGGCGCCGGACCGGCTGACGGTGTTTTAATTAAGAAGGGGAGCGCCCGAGAGCAGGGCGAGAGAATATTTCTTCACGAGCCATTGCAGTCGCTCTTCTCTGCACCCTCGAGACTCATGGGAGAGGACGCGAAGAGACTTTCTCGACGAGATAAAATTGTCAGGCAGCGTAGCGGTCCGCGGAGGGGAACGCAGAAGAAAAGAGAAGGCACTTTAAACGCTCGCGGCGCGGCGCGGCGCGGGCGTTGGCGCAGCTAGCCATTATATTTAACGCACGTACAAACTCTTTGTTTCCTCGAGAGTCGGGCCATTCGTTTGTTCGTAACGCGCCTTGTAGCGTTTCGCCGAGAAGCTAGTATTTCTAGCAAGGGGCGCGGCGACGGAAGCAACGCAACGAGACACCGCGACAAAACGACTCTTTAATTCCGCACGTTCAGGCTATACGTAAGACCGCGCCCTTCTTTTCTTTGCGTCGGAAACTGCGCGCAGGAACGTAAGACGACCGTCGCGATGTGCGACCGCAACGTGTAGCTATTTTAATTCCATTTTAAAGTCGGATGTATACAGAGCGTGTCAGTTTGGTGTACAATTCGTTTCGCAAAAGACCGGCACTTTCCTTCGGGAAAAATATGATGTGCCGAAAACATTTCATTCTTAATGCGAATATGAAATTGTCAGAATTAAAAGCACGGAATCAAATTTTGCTAAAATCGTATATTAAATTATTATTTTCTTTTCTTTGAAAATTTCGATGAAAACGTTTGTGATTGCTGCATATCTCTTTGCACGTAACACGTGAGGTGCGCGAAAGCCTCATTACAAATGCAGGAAATTTCTTTCGATAGCTTTTCTCCGGTGACATAAGAAAAGTAATGAAAACCACGGATCTGGCGCCGTTCAGATCGCATGCAAATGCCAGACGGTCAGAAAATCAGCGACCGTATCAAGAGCCGACTTATTATATTCCGAATAATAATGAGAGGAAAGGCTTCAGCGCTCGCTCGACGAGCAAGCCCGCGCGCGAGTGCCTTTAGCAATTCAAACTATCGTTTAGACTCCTTGTTTTCCTGGTTGCGAACTGGAAGAGGCATCGCGACGCGACGGTCTGAGAGTTTTGCTGCGGCGGCCTGCATTGCCGCGAGCTCTCCAGTGACGTTTCATATTTAAAACATATTCAAGGCAGAGAACTCCACGGGTGCCGGATGAACCCGACGGAGAAGAAGAAGAGGCGCATCCGGCGAAAGAGAGAGAGAAAGGATGGAGAATCGCAAGAGACGCGGAAAACATTTCCAACAGGGCTGGATTCGGGTTTCTCACCGCCCCGAAGCAATGATGATTGTTATTTTCTTTTCATATGTATGTGCAAATCGATGATATCACAATACACATAAACAATCGTTCAATATTTGTGCAAAATTCAACTCTTTGAACTTTGACGTCGCAATTTGTATCTTTTTTTTGTGCTTGTCAACAAATGTCAAGATAATTGTATTTGAGGTTTCCTTTGTTTATCAACAATATTTATCGTTCCTGACGTTTCACGAAAAGTCGCTCGCTGGACTTGCATGACCTATAAGTACGACTCTGTGTTCAGACGCTCGTCCTGGTTTTCCTCCTTTATTCCTTCTTTCCCGCATTGCCGTTTCTTTGATGAGTCGTAGACCGTAGACGTTGTGGCACTTGCGTCGTTATACTTTCAAAAAAGCGCATCCTGGAATGCGCCAAATCTGCCAACCACCAGTCTTCACATATAAATGATGTGTTTTGACCTACATCGAGTTCGCGTCGGAGTTTTTGAATAGTAGCATTTGTTGGAGCCACGTTTCCCGACGGGAGACGCGCGTGCACAAGTTAATTACGTGACATCGTAATTAATTCGTGCTTCAACATTTGTGTACACAAAAAAAATATAGATATCACCGACAGCAGCAATTAACTTTTATTATACGAAAAATCCGGGGGATAGGAACAGCTTTTGTTTTTATATGTAAAACAGTTGTGGCAGACTTCTTCGAACGAGAAATTTCGCTATGTCAGATAATCCGTTCGTCGAGAAAAGAATCGTGAAGCCGCCGCCATTATCATAAACCGCGTCTTCAACATGGCGACTTTATGAAGATTGAATTAAATCGTAGTTCCCTTTCTGTGAAAGAGCAAAAGTCGTTACGTTTTCTCTCTCGCAGAAAGAAATCGCGAGAGATTCACATTGCCGAGATTTTTCCCGTTCAGATGAAAACGGTGAAAGAACTTATTGAAAGTTGCATCGCTGTAAGACGTTGGTCGCGATTCGCGACGAATTTCCGGCTTTCTTCAATTCGCATTACGTCGCTCGTTAAACGCGGCGTTAAACTAAACGAAACCGCACGATAATTTCGCAAGGATTTACAGGTTCTGTCATTATCTTTCCTTTTTTTTTTGTCTTAACGCGTGAGAAATTGCGAGTCGGCGTTGCCGGTAACTCAGAGACTCGAAAACGAAGAAGTGCCTGCTAGCGATGGGATATCGAAGCGGGTCACAACTTACGAGCGTTGAGCCTGATTAATGGCGACGATATTTCGCGGACCTTTCGAATGGATTATTACGACGCGTCAAGAAGGATTTTCCGTGATTCTTCGCATTATACTTTGCATCGTTATAAATTACTTGTCGCCGAGTACTTAAAACTTTTTTTACTCACTGTGAAAAAAGGCTAAACAAAAAAAAAGGACATTATTCTTCTTATTCGCAAATATTTGTGCGAAGTATGTCTTGTCGAACAGTCAAGATGTCATCACAATTTGAAATATTCCTTTCAAAATTACTGTTCCGATCGTATCGTTTCGGGGATTTATATACACGCGCTCCGATGCGGCAAACGCTCCGCATCGGAATCGCGCTACGAATTAAAAGCGACGCATATAAAGAAGGAATAATTGCGGCCGCATCTGCCACGAGATTAATCGGAATGGATTCTCGCTCGTGGATCACAAAGTGCACGCGCCGTCGAACTGCCACATGCAACGACCAGTCCGTCAAATGCGGAACAATCGCGGACGATCGTCCGCGATAGCGGCGACGGGCTATATCGCGAGCGATACTCGCAAAAATTTATTATGAGTACAAACATCACGCGCGGGGACGCGACAAATGTAAATCTGCGCCGTCAGCTGCAGATGCAATTCGCCCTGCGATGCATAACCATTCTGACGGAATCACCAACGCGTGTGTGTGTCTATATGTATCGGCAGATATAGAGGAAACGGTATCAAACGATCGAAAGAGATAGATATTTCGCCAACAACGCGCAACAACGATTTAATATTGCACGACACGGACGTCCGCACTTGGTCGAACATGTTCATCTTGCATGCTTTTCTTTCACGTGAAATCGAAACGCGCCGGGCTACGCTGTTTCCTTTTTGAGAAGCAATATCGATGTTACGGTGTATAAAACATTTAAAAAGCTATACCAGTTGAATTGTTTGCGAGCAAATATCAATTTTTTTTTATAACATACGCGCTCACGTATCAAACGAATTCTTTCATCGACTGATATGCGCGCACAAGAAGAATTTCTATGTTGTAACCAGTAATTTTGAAACATTGAAAAAAGAAATAAAACAAAAAATGTATTTTCTTTCCAAGTAATTGATTCAAACATCAATATACGGTGAAAATAAAGTCATCAGTGCGTCGCTGATTTGAGATCCGAGTTGCGTCGACGATACACGCACCGACGATATTATAATACATATAACGCGCACGAACGATGAACTCGATCTCATCGAGTCGTGCTTTATGCGCATTTGTATTGTGCAATGCTTGGCGCGAAGTAAAGCCTCGCGAATATTCGGTCGGACGCGAAACCTCGTGCATGTTCCGTGGGCGAATTAATTCGGAAGCAATCGCGAGCCACTTGCTGCAAAATGTCAGCGACGTAGTAGCGTCGGGCTATTACTCATATCGCGCTTACACATTATTAATGACAGCATCGATAACAGTCCAATTATGCGAGTTAAATAATCGACCAACACGCCGTTATGCTGTTTATCGCTCGCGTCGCAGTAATGAAATAAATCCTTTGCGTTTCCGAATGTGCACGCGATTCCGACGGGCCTTTTAAACGTCAAGCTCAGAGTACATACGGAGTATACATTTACGGTTTATTTCGCGAACTTTTTAAGGGATATGCACGCGCGAGAGTCGGAAAAAGTTCGACGCGCAAATTCGCACAATTGAGTTGCGTATGAAGCAACGTTAATTATTATTTTGCACGATGTTTAAAACTGGTGCGTTTTTCAAAGAAATATTTTTATATGTAATATATATAATTCACGATTTTGCTATATTTAAATTCGCTGTCTGTCGCGGCAATAATTTCTATTTCGGTTTCCTAAATCTATTATTGTATAATTTATGTATAATTTTTACTTCAAGTTTTTAAATCTATTAATTCACATATAACAATAAAAATTTACTAAATCCTAAAAAAAACAATATATAGATAGTCTAAGTTACCAGTACTATGATAATCTGCTCCATTAATCATGCACTACTTGTCGTTTTATTTGTTACCGGCGCGGATGTACAGTTAATGTGACAAATTCATGCTCTGCGTCAGCCGCAAATGCAATTCGAGCTCTCTTCGTGCCGCTCGCTGGTTACACACTACGGAACCGGCGGTAGAATTGCAGCCATTTAAGCGGTTGAAGTTGCATGCATTATTGAATATTACCACGAATGGCGAATAGCGTCGTGTTGCGCTTTATATGTCGGCGTAGACGCGGCGCCGACACGAACGATGCCAAAAGTTTGCGGCCGTCGCAGCCGCTGCGCTCGTTGATGGCGCACTCGCGCGTTTTTGACAGTTTATTTGAACGCAGCTATGCGGAAAGCATCCGATCGACGATGCTGCGCCGCAACACGCGAATTTTTCGGGTCTGTCTTTGTGCGAATGTTCCGCACGAAAAACTAGCATCGCGCCGTACAATTCTATTGGTTCATTGAAGCGAGCAATTAACGCGGCATTTACTGTTGTTAGTTATAAATGTTATTTCAATAAAAAGCAACAAAGAACTTGGAACACGTTGTTATTATGTCATATGATTGTTCATTGTAGTCGTTATAACTAGAGTTATAACCGCAGTTCATCTCGCGAGGGTGAAACAGTTTTAATGAATCGTAATTTCACGATGGAGTAGCTTGTCAGCTCGCGGAGAGAGATTGCAATCTTTTTACATAATTAGGACAATTAGTCACCGAGTTTGAAAAATATGTTGCTATTTCTCTGCGTTTTTTGTGTCGACAGTTTCGGGGTCAGAAGTTAGCAGCGAGTAATCTCGAACGAATTTCTAATGAACTACGGCGACTCCGCTAATTATCGTGCGTCTCATTCGACTTCGTTACGAGCGCGTAGAGAGCTAGATATGTTGCATCAGTCAAAACTACGCGCGCATACAGAGAGAGAGAGAGAGAGACTGTTTTTATTATTTATATTTTTCAGGATAACGAGCTATGGCCAACCGGCGCTTCATTAATTAGTCATTTTCGGCTAATTCCGTCCAAAACGAGTCTCTGAAACAGCCGCTCTCGCAGCTGAATATATTTCCACTTATCTGCGAATGACGAATTTCCTTTCGTACTACGGTTCTGTCACAATTACAAATGTAAATGAACGTTCAAAAGCTAATCGGCGTAATTGTGTGTAACAGGAATATTTCGCTCTTACAGTTGCAAAATATCACAATATAATCAAGTCAAAGTATACTTAACAAGTAGCACAATGTGTGTTAATTACGTTATTACACATCGTATTATGCGCGGTAAATGGTGAAGCGCTAGTCCTGAGCCAGAGAATAATAAAAAATGTAAAATTTCAGACAGATTAAACAGAATGACCTGAATCAGAGAGAAAGAGAGAGAGACTGTTGAGTTAAAAAAAGAGGTAGAAACGTTGACCTACATTTCGCGGACATTCCGAGATATCGAGTTGAGATATATCAGAGCGGTGAAAATTTAATTAGGTAAGGTTTCCGGCGTGTTTCATCGTATTACGTCGGAATTTTGAAAGCGAGATCGCCCGAGGATGTCGAGCAGAGCTCAAGTGTCTTTGTTTGTAATGGAGAGACACCCTTCCATTAGATAAACTGGACGACGAGTGCGAGTTGTTCTTTTTCCGTGCGAGACTTTCATCGCGGGTCGCAGAAACGTGGCGAACAAGGCGGACAGTGGACAATGGTGTACAAAAAAAAAACGGACAAGGAAGATAAATAAAAGGCGGACCACACGATTTCACAGGAAATAGGTTCATTTACTTTTGTGTTTGCCGCTCAAATTCATACGACTATATGTTTGAACGTCAAGGGATGAATTTTACGTCGCGTAATATAATCTCGCTCAACGCTACTGTATATTAAATTTACGACGCGACTCTTTCATAAATTTCCTTTCAGCGTTTTTTCTCGATTTTCAAGCGCAATGTGCATTAAAGAGAATGTTTTAGTTCGAAAATGATTTTGTACTGACACACACAGGCGTTTATGCTGATATTTATCTTGTCTGCGCCGTAGTTGCCACAGCGTATTGTATCCCCGCGTGCGGCTTTTTTTGCTCATCAAACCATGACACTGATGGATGACCGGCGGATATGTACGATCTTTGTCTCTGAAGAATTACTGTTTTTTTTTTTCTTATATTTTCTCTGCGCGCGACTTTCCCGAGATGCAATATACGCACATGCACTTAGTCTGTATTTATTTTCGACCGTCGTTATTCACATCGGGCCATAAACTGTTCTTGCGGAAATAATTTGGCGGCATCAAATAGACCACAATCGGCGGTGTACGTGTAACGAGTAGTTTCGAAATAGTTCATTCACTCAATCGGGAGTATCGATTTCCTCAGTCGACCGAAACGAGCGTCCGGTGTACGGATTACGAATGTGCTGGTGGCACACATTAAACTCATGTTACAACGACGCCGCAATAAACTCGATTAGATTATAATTCTGACGTTTCTGCGCGCGACGATTTTCCCCGTATTAGAACTACAATTCGCTTATTATACGACGTGCGTTAAAATCGCCATAAAAGCGCGTAACACGATGATCGATTAAACTCCTTAAACGAGTTTGCATGCATGCGCGGCGGCATTGTGAAACAAGTCGTAATCAGAAAATGAGGATTCTCAAATTTTACGTAAACACATCGTTTCGATGCAAAATATTTTGTTAGCGAACGTAACGGAGTTACGATCGAGAATGAAAAAAAATATTGTTGCTCGTTCGCGATACACTCGCTCGTATCAGTGAAATTAAGCTACTGCGTGTGTTGCACCGTCAATGCAATAACGCGCTTGCTGTAATATTCTCTCGTTACATATCAAAGGCTTGGTAAAATCGCGGCTACAAAAAATTCTCGAGTGATTCGTCTCTCGATCGATATCGCGGTCGGTGTAATTCTTTTGCAATCGTGTTTCTTTTTTTTTTTTTGCGCTAAAATATATTTTTTCCTTGATTCACGTCCACGATCAAAAGCTATATACATGTAGCCGGTGCGATATGCGCGCGAGAAATGACGTTTATAAATAAAAAACCTGCATGTCGTATCGCTTGCTGTTTTTTTCTCAAATGCAATTCGCTGTATCATTTCTGTGTCACTGCATCGAAACACACGAATAAAGAAAACTTCATGCGTTTTGCTGACAGGATTTCCCTCAGTCCTGCAATATACGCACGCGGTAAATCGAGTGACACGCGCAGAACTTTTACGTATGCAATATATCAATATCTCTTATCGATAATATTTGAGTGATAAAATTTTTTATGCGTATCTTTTACATAGCAATAATTTTCGAACGTGTAGCACACATGCAGGATTGTCTTGTTCGCGGTTTACTCCGTTGCTAAAAACTCACCCCTCGAACCACAACACCGAGCAGGTGTGCAACAGTGGCGTGTCCCCGACTGTTGCATTCACTATTTCTTTCTTTCGTGCGAGGACTATTTGCGTGGCGGTCGGCCGTATCTCAGAGTTTCGTATCGCGGTGGGGTAAGTGATTGATGTTAGAGGCGTTTCGCGTAGCGGGTCTGGCCGAAAGACCGAAAGGGAGAGAAGACGAGAGAGCGAGCATTGCGGGTAATTACCTGGTCGGTAAACGCTGTGTAAACACCGGCCACACTGTTTTCCCTCGCCTGTTTCGTGCTCTCCTCTCTCGCGCTGGTCCCTCGTCACGTTCTCCACCCGTTCTCTCTCTTCTCTCGCCCTCGGTCGCCCTTTATCCGTCTATCCATCTCCTTCACAGTCTCTGTACCGCGCGGATGTGTGCGCTCCTTGTGTACACGCCTCGCAAGCTCGACGAATTTCACCGTCCGCATTCCGTTTACCTTGTTTGTTTGTTGCATTATGTCCTGGAATATACAATTCGTGCGCAAGAGCGACCGCCACCTCGCCGGAAAGAAAGAGGATCGTTGAGCTCCGTACGACAAGAACTACACTTACGTCAGATTTTATGACTGTGCACCTCACCGCTGACTTGAGTTTTTTTTTTGAGAATTTTTTTCGCAAAGCGGAGCATTTTTTTGCAAGATTTTTTTATAAGCTCCCAATAAATAAATAAATATCGCACGACTGTGCCAAAACTGAACACCGATTCTATTCTTATCATCTTTATCGATCAATCAGCTCGTACTACTATTCAATACGCTCGCTATTGACTTGAAGTTGTTCCGATTTAACAAACAGCTTTAATCTCTTATACGCGCGGCAGTAACTACACGAAGCGCGCTACAAAGTCTCGACAAGCTTACGATTAGTTTTATTCTGTCAAACTACTCCTGTCGTCTGATCCTTGACAATCTTCGCCATGCATAAAGAGAGCGACGCGTTTGTATATATGTATTTTGCTTTGTGCAACAGCAAAGGAAGTGCAACGGGAGTCCGACGCGTGTCGCTGTGCTTATGAATGTAATATCGTGGCCGACACAGTTTCAAACGCAGCAGCTGGGCTTCAAAGCGATCCCTTTCGTTTTCGCGTCTCGTCGTCGTCCGTTTCACATGCCTCTTCGTTACCAAGTATCAAACAACGCTCGCATAATTGCATCCGAATGTCACTCGTCGGCTAACATGCTGCGCTCATTAAAATGCCATAATGTCATCGATCGTA
Organism: Pseudomyrmex concolor; assembly: GCA_014839585.1. Classification (NCBI taxonomy): domain Eukaryota; kingdom Metazoa; phylum Arthropoda; class Insecta; order Hymenoptera; family Formicidae; genus Pseudomyrmex; species Pseudomyrmex concolor. The sequence goes on along the minus strand of QVOB01008984.1, from coordinate 32,300 downwards.
TGCGCGACAACGGCGCGGTACCAACCGAGACGTACAGTCTCTGTATTTTAACCGTTTCTCCCGTCGACGTGTAACAGCCGGAGCGCTTCGGCGAGCAGCTTTAAAGGGATTTGGTGAGCTCGCAGCGACCAGTTAATCCCCGTACAGCCGCCGCGCGAATACGAATTCACATGCGTTTGTTAGTTATTACGTATTAGCGATCACTAGATTAACGCAACCGAATGAACGGCGACGATTCATTCAATTAGCGCGTTCGTCGACTCGTATGATTAATAGCGTCGGGAACGTGTTTGTAAGCGTTGGATACATACGTCCTGTGTATAGGTCGCGCACGAGCGTCATCGCGACGCTGCGGTAAATATTGCGACGAGTGATCGACGCGTCGCACTTTTTTTCCGTCCCGAAGAGGCAATGAACTTCACGCGCACTTACTGTGCGAGCAATTAATTAAGTGATGCGATATATATTTCGTGATGAGATATAATTGCGGATGAAACTTCGAAAGTCCGTGAAATCTATATATAAATGTTGAACAACTCAAATAATTCTGGGCTATGACTTATTAAAGTGAGTAACGTACATGTTGTTCTTCGCAAGAGAAATTCGGCACGTACGTAATCCCGCGACAAACTTATATATGAGCGCACGCGTGGCCGCACGTGCGTGCAAATATTGCCACGAGGCACGGAGCGGCAATTAGTAAACCACATTTGTAAATCAGCTAAGTAAATCGCGACGTGCCCTGAATGTCGCAAATCCCGAGTGAATTGCTAAGGGACACATTTATTGCGATTCCATAAAATAGCACGCGACGACGCAGGAAGTTCCGCACGAATAAAATTTTTAATTTAGTGACACAAAAAGAGAGAGAGAGAGAGAGAGAAAAAGATGTGTGCAGAAAAGAAAGATGAACCGAGTTATTACAGCAGAGAATGCGGTTCTGATTACAATGGAATATCGTTTTGCTGTGAGATAAAATTAAAGGTACTGTTCTTTATGATTTTATACTTTGCAGCTTAATTATATTTCTCTCTTGGCTTTTTAAATTGAAATATGAAAACGCGAAATAATTGAAAAAAAAACGCGAAATCGTGTATCGGATAATAAAATCACGCACCGTTAATAAAACTTATAAAGCGAAATCGTGATTGAAATCGACGCGAAGAGCGCGATCAGTGATTTTGTGTATCCGGCTAAAATGTATTTTCGTTACCGACGACTTCTTTTATGATCTTCGCATAATCAAATCTCGCGCTGCTGCGCAAACATCGAAAACAATAAATACTGGAAAAGAGTAAAACTACCTAGATTCTACACGCTTTTCCCGTTTCGCCCGTCTCGTGTAACGTCTCGTTTACCGCGCGGTTCACCGCGGTTTTCTTACCCTTTTATTTCCCACCCTCCCTTTTATTTTCTCTATCGATCCCGCTGACCTCGTAAAATTCCCGGTGTATTACGGCGCTCGTTTCTGTCTTCCTCAAAACACACCGCTCGTGAAATCGAGCGGGATACCCTGGTCGCGTTTTACTTTATACGTAGCGCGGCCATTCGGAAGCGCGTTGGCAAACAAGTTATTTCCGCTATCATGCATGGAATATTTTAATTAAAACTTCAAAAACGTTTTCTCATTACACATATATTTTTTTCATATTATAGAAAATACGAGTTCCTAAATATTTTAACGAGAGAATAAAAATAATATAAATTCCATATGTTACGAACTAATCATCAATAGGGAAAATTGAAAAAATTTAAATAAAAATATAGAATTTTCTTGTGTACGTAAAAATATTACTATATATATACGTATTGTTTTGAAATATCTTTATATTACACAACAGCAAATTCGAGTTTGATTAAAATGCGTTCGATTGTAACAGCGGCGAGTAAATAAAATGTCATCGCGCGTACAAGAATATTTTACCACATATTTATTTGAAAAGAGTTGTTTTGTTCTGTTACTTGACTCAATCATGTTGCACTGTCTATCGTCGTGACTCATCGATCTGAATTGACGGAGAATTCCAAGCTTCTCCACTGCAGTTTCTATAAACATGTCTACGTATTATTTTCGCTGCCGCGATTCTGTCAAGAATGACATTCGCTCTTTGGTTCGCATAAGCGTTCTCTGACACACAACGCGGAAGAATAATTAAATCCCTTCTCTACATTTTTAAGTGGAGCGTGTCTGTGCATACCGGCACTTGTACCAAGCACACGATATACATATACACATTGCATAACGATAGCGTTGGAGTATCATATAGCGGGGGAGTTTACACAAAGACGTCGAATTTACATAAAGCGCTAGTTGGCCTTTCTAACGCGGCCTTTCGCGACTCGTTGTCGGCTGATGTATTAGGTGTGTTTTCGCGATTGCATCAAAATCAATTGTAATCGCGATTGTGTCAATATTTTTACGTATCTGTTTAAACGCTCTGCGCATTATTTTATTCCGGTTGCATAAATATTACCGCGGAAAGATCGTCACTCTTTTCCGCGATAGACGCGGAAAAGAAGAAGTATCAACATAGTTTGCATGTAAATATGCACCGACTGTGCCAGCTTACACGTTACGTTCACGCTGCGTGACGTTCCGGCGCTCGTTACATCATTCAAGCTCGACTCGAGCGAGCCGTTTCTGTCAACACACGCGGGTGTATCGCGCGACGTCGAACGCATAATGATATTCGCCTTGGTCGCGTGTCGACCGCTTCAATTTTTGCGCTGTCCCCGCGATCGTCGCGGGTGGCCGCTTTCATATTCGCATGATATCCCGTCGTCTATTCATAAAAAAAAAGATTAATTGAATTTATATCATTCACACACACACACACGTGTGCCCGCTATTATTTCCAAGCGTCGAAAGCTACGCGAATCTTGCTATAGAATGAATTACTCTGACTCGGACATTGTTTACAGTGTTTTATCCAGTGTATTATTTTTGGTTTCCACAATAATGAGTTTTCACCATGGAAACATGTTTTATCGTACAAATTATAATTATGATAATGTGTTGTACTTGTTATTTTTCCGTCGAATGAGCATCGAGATATCTTTTGCTCTTTGCCTAAAGCGAGTAATTGTAATGTAAACCTTTTTATTATTACAATTGATAGCAAACCCATTGCTCGAGAGCAAGATAAAAATATTTCATTTTGTAGCATTTCAAATCGACTCTATATACCGATATAGACCGGTTGTTTGAAGTTGTAATTCGTCGATTCAAACCCGACAGAAATAATATCTCTAATATTCCGATGTTCTTCGCGCTGCGGATTCGCTATAATTTTCAATTCCGAACGATTTTAAAATGCATACTTATAATAATGCATTGCCATTCGTCCTACTGAGGAAACGTCGCGATAGATCCTTCCTGCGCGTCGTCGACAACGCACAGGCTTCATCCTGACGTCGAGTCTCTTGCATTATTTGCGTCTCGACTTGGAACATCCATCGAAACGGTGGGATTCAGATGCATCTTCGTACACATCGGTCGGGAATACGATCGTTATGTCGAAGCCGGTTTGCAATACAAGCGAGCGGCTATACGTGAGCGGGATGAAATCGTTGCGTCGCTCGATGCTGCGCGAATTCAAATTCAACGGTCCGACGGGAGTAGACGCGCGAGATGTGCGAGTTGTAGCGCAGCGCGCGACGCGCGTTTTCGCGCTGGAACGAGCGATAGATAGTCGACGGATGGCCGTGTGATGGACTGTGACGAAGCGAGGCATCCGAGAGACGTGTGGCGTCGATCGGCATATAAATTCTTTATAGTTGATTGTACACTCTTCGGCTCGAGGAAAAAAAGAGGCGACGCGCTTATGGCTCGTTTCGTTGTAATATCGGGTCGTAAAGAACGCAACTCTTTTACGGGACACGTGAGGCGATATCGTTTTACGTACGTTCGAAGAACTCACAGTACTCGGCGAACAGAAGTTTGATTCAATCGCCGTTGTAAACACTCGGATTACGCGAAAAGTCGAGAAACATTTTATATATTGCACGCGTGAATCTGAATTCCCATAAATAAATATGCAACAGCATTAGTTATTTTGAATAGCATACGTTTGAGTAAAATACATTTTTTTATACGCAGCGTTTTTTTATCACTTGATCGTGAATCGAACGATAGCGGAGTCTAAAATCTACTTTTTTTTTATTACGATAGACTAGCGAAAAGTTTACTGCAGGAACAATATCGCAGTTGAATATTTCGTGCCAACGTTCGACAACGATATCATCGTTGACATTTAATATCCGGCGATCATGTGATCATTTTTGCGAAGGAGATTTGAGCGACACACAGAGTCGCACAATCTTTGATCTTCGTAGGAAATAGAAAAGATCGTAAAAAAAAAGAACTTCTCTGTGATGATGATATATATACATGTAGAGCGCGAATTTAAAACTCAAGACATATACACACAGTCGCAAAAACGTGAAATAGGATATCGCTTTTATATTCCTTTTAAACGCGCAGTAATAGATCGTCAATGTGGAAGAAAAATGATATTTCATTTAACTCCTATTATGTAGCTTTCGGATGACCAGCTGATCTCCCTCTCGTGTATCATCGTTCCCCTCGAGAGATAAATTCCACACAGCTTCGTGCGTGACAAAATTGATTTCGGGTCAAGCGGTGTCGCACGCCGATAGGCAATGATTTAAGTCCAAATAGATATAGTTCTGTGGCAACAAGTACCAGAAAAAATATCGATATTTTTCCATTCCCTTTCTTCCGATTCATTACTTTCAACAATTTCAAAAAAGATGCAATTAAAAAATTTCCCCTCCACCCCAAAAAAAACGTCTATCTTCGACAACGTTTTATTTCGCGCGCTTGACGAACGCGGCATGAAATATTCAGAATACAAATAGCACTCCGAATCCGATCACAAGTGTGCTCCGGTTAATAAGAAAGTTTCTAAACCCTAATGCATTTAAATTGGCTCCATCCCGCGACTTAAGCATTCAATTACCTACATCTTGCGCATCGACGAAAGCGGGTGTTTTTCTCGCGATCGCGCTTTGAGAGAAAATTGTCGTGTTACGAGCCGTGATCCGTAGCGGAAATTTTGCTCGACCGAATTAGTGTTGCGGCAGGTTCAAGCCGCCCAATAAAGAAGACGGCAATAATTGATTGACGACTGTTCCAACTATAAATAACGTTCGTTTATATATCGCAACGAATTGTCTCGGTCGGTGAGAGAAATGCTGCAATTTAGCGGGAAGCAGTTTTCGATGTCTGTGTTGGAGATTCGACTTCGATTTCGGTGGATCTAAGGACACCGAAGGTGAATGAGAACGGAACGGCGACCTGACGTGCACGAATAATCACGAGAAGAGTTTCCCGACGGAAACGCTTTTGTGTGACAGTGTCGTCGCGCAATCCCACGCTTTCGCGTTCCCGAGAGCTTTCCTCGAGTCTTCAAGAATTGCTCGAGATTTTAACAAGCATCGACCTACGTAACGACATGAACGTATGTATTTTCGCGAGAAGCGAAAGGAAGAATAGAGGGTATAGGGTCGAACAAATCGCCTGTAACGTTTTGCATTCATGCCGATCGCATACGGAGATGGGGTGGCCGCGGATCGTTTCGCGAGTCCGGTCACGTGTTCGCTTTACGTGACGACTTCCATCTCGATGTGTCTCGGAGCCTTCTCTATTCTCTCGCAGTTTTCAACCGGCGCGCGCGGGTAATGAAGACATGCGACCTGAGGAAGGGAGATTCGACCCTCCTGATCCGCGACTGATTGCCTCTCGAATCGCTCGGGGCGAATAACACTAAGTAGTACATCTCGCCTGCACGTCGATTGTTAATTCACCTCGACGCTCGTGCCTCGTTTTTATAAGATACATACGTGCTAGAACGCAAACATCAATCTGTGCGTCGATTTTTTTTTCACCTCGTGCTCCACTTTTCACGTTGTCCGCTCAAGTTATGTAAAAAAAAAAAAAAAAAAATATATATATATATATACACGACGTGTTGTTACAATAGACGAGTAAATATTGTGATACGTATATATTCAAAAGTTTTTGCTGAATCTTTTTATTTACAGTTTTGATTCTACTATCTTAATTTCTTTATACCTATAAAATAAAAGAAAATCAGAATATATAAATCAGAATATATAAGGAGATATAATTCTTCACTGATAATGTATTTGAAGAAACGTGTGCGCAATTAATGGATTAATTTGTAACAATGCTGCCGCGCTAGCCTCAGTAATGCGACATGAGTTTCACGAGAAAGGCACGAACGATATTTTCGTTCACACCCTATAAAATCGCACCTATGCGTTTAAACTAACACACACGGAGAAGCGTCTGTACACGCGTTAGGCCATCGCGATGTTGTTACAGGTATATGTACGACGTCGGCCTCTTATCTACCGAGCTAGTGCATACGAGAGGCGATAAGGTCCCTTTCTCGCAGATATGCACGCGGCGCAGTCGAGAAATGAGGGTATTGCATCGCGGGTCGCATTCACTCCGCGCGGTCGTTTCTGATGATGACGGATCGCCTTTGATTACCAGGAGCGATCTATCTCATCGCTTTTCGCGACGCGCGCGTCTCTCCGCCGACGCTCGGATAATTACCTCCGAGTTAACTTCGCTTTAACTAGAGTGAAGCTTATCGCCGTTTCTCTACCGGGTGTTCGAGGTGAAAATTCTCATTTCCTTCCAGATCGCTCTGCGTCTTCGCGATGCACTCTCGTTTCTCGACCGCGTGAGATCTTCTCGAGTCGCGCCTCTTGCTCTTTCTCGTTTTCGTCTTGCTTCCTGGTATTCATTACTTACCAGTTTCTTTCTTCTTTCGTGCGCCGCCGTCGACGCGCCATTCTTGCCAGAATCTTCCGCGACGCCACCCGCGCCGGCAACACGAAGTGTTTTAACACACTAGTCCCGAGTGGGAGCTTTTTACGGCCCTCTAAATGGCTTCGTTTCCGCGCGAGAAATCGCGCAATCGCCCACCTCGTTTTTCGCAACGGCTGTTCCTTCTTCCAAATAGTCCGTTCCAACGAGATCTGTATTTCTCGAGTCTCACGTGCCGCCAATCGCGACGCGAACTCTGACGACGATTACTTAAACCGCGCTACCTCTGGTGCTTATCATAGACTTCATCGCGACGGGATTTAAATCCCGTCACGTGCGTTCTGATACGACAGAGGTCATTTAAATATAGGGCCTCACATTGCTTACGCACGCGAGGTCTTCGTTGTAAAACTGATTTCCACGTCGATGACAAGATGAGGGATGGCCAGTTCCGTTATCGGCGATATCGATTTTTCGTTCCGATTGTCCGGACGAATGCGCGTCCATAAAAATCGCTCGCGTGTCCGCGTCAGATAAAAATTAATTCGCGGATCGATGGCGCTGTCCGGACGCGGCCGAACATTCCGTGAAAGCAACGTGGGTATATTTAAATGCTCCTCGTGCGCCGATAAGATCCGCCTGTCGTTGAGTTTGATTGCACTATTATTCTCTCGGCATAAACGGCCACCCCCGGTGCGAGGGAAAATGGTAATGAGCGACCTTATAATCGTTCTTATCTGCAGCGTATGCACGCGCGCGAATGCGTTCACACATACACACAGCCACACACAACGTTAGATAGGGCGAGAAGGATCGCAGGAAGAAGGGAATTATATCAAGAATGGACGGATCGGGCATGAGAAAATTTTAAATGCGCCGCGTTGCCTGATCCCGGCATGAATGATTCATTGATTGTGGGGAATCGACGTTCTCTACGTGATCTCATCGTGCGATTTCTCTTTGTGTAACACGCGGCGACCGTTGACACACATAATCGCATATTTAATGTAATATTTCCGCGAAACGCGAGCAATGCGATCTTGTGTCGCCGTATAAAAATGTCATAACATAGAAAACAAATAAAAAATCAAGATACATATCCGTGTTAACCGTGATGACAAAGTTTTCTTAGAAAAAGAAAGAGAGAGAGAGAGAGAGAGAGAGAGAGAGAGAGAGAGAGTATCGTTATATAAAGTGTGCCAGCTTATAACGGAAGTGCGCAAGCTAGGACAGATATAGCTCAAAAAACTGTTACGTGCTTATCTTGGAGACAACTTACTTCCGGGGTTCGTTCTCAAAGATGATCTCGTTTTCGATTGTGTCGCGATGGCAAAACCCGAAAGGTCAACAATATATCCGCGTCAACGGATATATCGGGCTTTCCGGAATCTTGATTGATCAAGCACGTCAGAAGAGTATCGCACGCCTACACTTTCAGAAATAAAATATGTTGTGCGTTATCTCTCGACTAATCTGCTGAACACGGCTGGGAGGCTTAATAGTGTTATCACGGTTATAATCTGTATAACTTCGATCTCGTAAAAAGTGGGAACTGAAGTTTCGAATTAAGTTTGTCGATCCACTTTTAAATCTCGAAAAGTTGATTAAATCTGAAGCTTAAATTTAAGAGACAGTTCGAGTGTTACCGCGTGTTCTATTTAACTATTATTCAATTTAAAATGCACGATATAGAGTCTTAGAACTCTTGTTTCACGCAAGAGTTAATGTTAAATATTACGTCACGCGATAGCTGGATTTCGTCTGATCAGCGATAGTCTTGCACTACTTGCACGAAGCAGCAGCGCGTCGAAGAACGAATTCGATCTTTTCGTTCGTTTTTATTTCTTCCGCGTGAAATATTGTTTATACGGGAAACGACGACATACGGATGGCGTTCTGCCTTGAGTGCGCGACCCATCTATCGTTGTAAGTAACTGTAAACGAGTTTTCTCAAAAATACATGGACATAGATTCCGAGAGCAGTCGGCGCCGATAGTTGGCGCGTAATGGAATATCGAACAAGTTCGAAATAACAGCGCGAGTGTGTAGCAGCGCGCTTCGTCGATGCGCGCAAGACGATCTCTCCGGAGCGAGCTGTTCCGGAAAACATTATCCTTACGGAACCGTTAACGAGTCCGCGACGTAATGGCAAAATTGCAGATTAAATTTATTACGCGAAGGAATAACACGAAGTAGGCGGCAGTTCGCGTCCCACGGCAACAAATTGCTCGCGCCTTATTATTCCTTTTACCACGAGGGGCGATAATGAAATTATCACGGAGCGATTTTTCTACCGTATTTTAACTCCGAGTAATCAACATTTACTTTTTTTTTTATCATCTCATGTATCACTACGTGTCGTACGTCTCGATACGAGGAAACAATAACAATTTAAGCACGAAGAAAAATAATGAAACGTTTGTAGGAAATAAAAAACATTAAACACAATAGTAGAGAATTTCACGCAAAAATAATTAATCAAATCGCTAATCGAAATTGCAAATCATGAGTGTTTATAGTAGAAATTCCAAAACACATCCAGTATAATATTGCAGAAGTAATCCTCTTAAATCGCGCGGAAATCTACGAACCGATACGCGAACATAGGACGATTAAGAACAGGAAGTGCCGACGGTCCACACAGTTTCAGGTCAGCTGCGATGACCTTCGATATATATAAGAGCACTAAAGCATCATGAAGAATGCAGAAGAAACGGTCCGGTGCAGCAGCTGCTCGAATCTACACGGGGCCACCGCTCAGGACGGTTTCGCTCGAATCTGGATACATTGAGTTACGTGTTACTTATAAATTTCAGATATCGCGTGAAAATCCCTATAGGCAAGTTCGCTTTTTTTATTAATTGATTTCGTATTTTTCATGAGAATTTTTGTAACGCGCAAATTTTAAATTTTTTCCTGCATTTAATATTGTATACTCGCGATTATAATTTTAAAGCCGTGGCGAGAGCTTGTTACAACGACTCGAGTAACAATGCGTTTCGTTGGCCAACGTCCGCGGTGTTTTAATGGGAAATGCTGATTACAAACTAGATCGCATTACTTTAAATTACAGCCGGACACGTGTAGGTCGACACGACTGCGGCGGTCACAGGCCAATTACGTGAGTCTCCAGATAATTACGATCCATTGACCGCTAGGTTGATTGAAATTAGCTTGCTGATCAATTGCCGGATTAAGTTTGCAACATTATACCTAGATTTTGTTGTAAAATAATTTATATTGTATTAATAATTTATATTGTAAACGATTTGTAAACGATAAAAGTAATTGCAAATTTTTACGGAATAGGTAAAAAGTTGCAATTAATTATACACTTTAATTTTTTTTATACTATATTTCTAAGAAATATAGATGGCACAAATTGATATAGACTTTTCTTTAATACGGTTTACAAGCAAGCTACGTTGAACTTGTATTTACGAATGTTACTTATTTTTTCACACCGAAAGATTGCACACTGTGTCGGACAAAACACAAATGATCCATATTTGAAATTGCACCATCGATTCGGTCGCGACCAAGTGGTGCAGCTCCATTTATCAAATAAGCTTCTTACGGACGATAAAACGATAGAAAGAAATTGAATCGATAAAGGCTATCATATGTGCCAAATAAAAATGTGTAAGCAGCGCAAAGAAATCGAGAGTCGCGTTATTTTGAGAATCAAGGAAAAAATTTAAGATAAGTCAGTATTGCTAAGCTCTTTCTTGCTAGTCTAACTTGATACCAAAAAAAAATGTGAAGTATTTAGCGTTATAAAATTTTCATCTACTATATTATTTGACAGTTTTTACACATTTATTATTTTCACGCTTAATTCTTGTCAGCGATAATTTTTTTAATATCGACATAGTTGGACGCAGTTTTCGCGCGACATTTAATTTAAATATTGTATTTTTTCGTTAATTTAAATAATTAAAAAAATTGTTATTGTGGTAATTATTTTTACAAACTCAATATTAATTAATATTGAGAGAAAATGATTCTTTAGCTACACGAATCAGAGATTACAATGTGCGTTTTTCTTCACAAAGTTTATTACAACCGTAATCAAATTTGCCGCAAAACGACCAATTAAACGTCTTCTAGTTTATCGACGAGGCGTTAAGGCTGTTATGAAAGAAAACGCAAAAGAACCACGTAATGACTTTTAACGACGACTTTAATTAGTGGCGCGGCAAGTGAGCCTGGCGAAGTGAGCCCGCCACGTGTAACTTAAAACCTAAAACAATGGATGTTAAACGTTCCCGCAGAGTTTTATGGTTGACTTCAACTTAATGCACCACACTTCGCTACGGCGTATGCTGCGCGTTAATGGAACCGCGGATTAAGAGGGTCGTAAATGTTGCCAGAGCAAGCTGCTGGTGCTGATAAATAGCTGAGAGAATGTTTCTTTCGTTGAGCGCGCATCCGGTTCGAACAACATCGAGGAATCGCAAACACTCGTATCGATAATTTCCAAATAGTTTTGCGGGAAGCGTTTTGCACCGTGAGAAAACAAACAATTGATAAAATAAATTTTTAATCTCGTTCACAATATCACAATACGATAATTACTACGCAAAGAGTAATAAATAAACATATAATTTGGTAAAAATATTATATATGTATATAGTTATTGTAATAATAAATTATTTCAATTGCACACACGAGCGAATAATTAACGAATGTATTTCGAGGTATTGTAACCGCGACATCCAAACTAAAGCAAAGTCTTTTCTATAGACGCTATCAGGCCGACGCGCTTCGTAAGGTATGAGCGACACGTAACCTCTTGCTAAATACCGTGAGGGAGATCGCGCGATGGGTGCGAATGTCGGATACGGACATCCGTATCTCGGAGTTTTCCAGGATTCTCCAGGTATCCAGGACAGAACGTGAGTGAGGCTCGCCCGCAAATGCGATTAGCCGCGTCGGAAAGGAGCTTTAATGAAAGTTACCCGCGCTCATTCTCGTTCTCTTTCTCTCTCAACAGCTCCGATACTTGCGTGAATTTAATCTGCGCCGGAACGTCTGATGAGTTCCCACCGAAAGTGGGCGCGACGAAGCGGGCAGAAGCGTACGAGGGATGAGATATCGAGGAAAACGAATAATTCACGGGACACTTGAAAAAGCGAGCAGTTCGGACGTCAATACTTGAAAGGGGGTGAAGCAAGAGAGCTCCGGTGAGAGTAAAATCCGGATCAAGGGTGAGGCGGATACATGCTCAGGATAAATGGACGGCTAAAGGGCGACGTGTAACATTGCTGGAATGAAGATAAGTCGGATATGCGCTGCGCTTTCGAAGGACCGATGTCACGCGTATAGCGTTACTTGACAGGCTTCTTCCTACACGGAGCGATCTTTTCTTATATAATATATACGGGAAGGATCGAGAATGTTTTTCCGAAGAAGAGATATATTCTTTTTTTCTGACTGGAAGGATAATGGAATCCGAGGTTGATACAAAGCGAAAAGTGTTAGATGAATATAAATAGCAACGCGTAAATATGATCGGCAGAGAGAAGAGCGTATTTATAGAAGCGATTATAAAGAACATTGATTAACGATGAAATATACGTTTAATACACAATAATTCGTCATTTTCGGTGAATAATATTGCATGTTTTTTTGCGACGCGTTGTTGCATTTTAATAAACCCGTCACGCGCGCGCGTTTGACAATTTATTCGGAAGGACGCGAAATACGCGAGTGCGCGTTTGTTTTAATAAATATTCATCGGCTGAATTTTCCTTTTAATTTGCTCGCGTCGCCGCATCGTGTCGTCGGCGCGATGTTTGAATAGAAAGCCCGGCGGGGATTTTATTGTTAATCCGCGAGGGCGTGCGCGCGCGTGTAATGCAAGATTTAATTTCGCACGTTTATCAAATCCATCGTCTTTTTTTTTTTTTTTTTTATCTATCGCGCAGTTTTCATCAAATTTTGCGTTCTTTGCTCAGTCTTCGGGAGAAAAGTGCGCTCACGACATTAAATCACACGTATTAAATGCGCGTCGTGACCGCGACCTATTTTGCCGCGCCGACGTATTCATGGCGAGCAGCAAAATCGTATTATCATTATGTAAAAAATAAGAAGAAGGAAAACGCTAGTGCGCATCCATCAAAGGAACAAGTAGATCGTGACTGCCGTGAAAGAAAGATTATAACGAAGAAGCATGATGCACATCCCTGCAAGAGAAGGACGACTCTGTAATATGATAGTATAGTTTCAAGCTAAGTGGAGATGAAGAAGAAGAAGAGTCACATGCGACCCGTTCTTTTCACGAGCACTTCTGCACGTTTTAAGACTGAATCTTTTCAACCGAATAACGAGTAACATGCAAGATCAAGTGTTTCATACGAATGGGGATGTTTGTTAGTGCCGTGACCTCCGGCGAAGATCGCCTCTTTCTTTTTCTCTATCTCCTTTCGACGACAGCATCTAAAGAAAAAAAAACTCTTTCGTTAGTATTGCCGCGCGAACGTGTAATGACGCGCTTTCCAAAAGCAAGGAGCACAACAGGAAGTCGTTCCCTCGAGGGTCATCTAGCGAGCAAATTTATCTCGCGCTGCGTTAGAGAACGCTCGCTGCCGTCTTGCTTCAACGTTCCGATGGAATTGCCGATTAGTGCAATCCTTTTTCCCCGACACTCGCTGACGGCGCAGTAATTAAACCACGTTTCAGATTACCGCGGCTTCGCCGAGGGTTCGGCGAGATCCCGCTTAATGTACAGCTTGTAATGGGTATTTAATGTATCCTCTTGAGATCAAGGCTATAGTTGGAGGAAGCGGACGCTGGGCGCGCGCGCCGTTGCGCCGTGTTAATATTAATTTAATGTCGTTCAAACTTCTTCGACAGGTACCGCGCGCGATATTTGTTTCCTCGTTGACGATCCGTTGGCTGGCTGGTCGCCAACATTTTTGCGATCAGTTAGAATGATTGCAAAACTATATTTTAACAGAAATGCATCCTGGAGTCTTCGTATATATGCACAAAAAAATTAAATTAAAATAAGTAATAAAAGTATCTTTCCGAGTGATTGCACGAGAAGTTTTATTTCGGTAGGTATCTATCATTGATCTAGACTACTTAAAAAGGAATCGTGCGAGTTCTTTTAGCCGTTCGTGCTTTTCACGCTTCGACTTAAGCGCTCAGGCAGAGAAAATCGAGAGCGATAGGATTGAAAGTTATTCCACCGTAATGAAGTATTAATCGGAGCCTGCTCGGGAGCGCGTTTGAGCTTTTGCCGCACGCTTGATCGCCGCAACGCAGTTGTGTGTCTCGTGAGAAAATAAATAACACAAAGAACCTCGGAGCACAGCTCTTCGCACAGGAGCCATATAAAATTAAACGTTCTAACGAACGGCGTAACTCTTTCTCTCTCTCTTTCTTCTTCCACTTCCTTGTTTCTCGGCAGTTTATTTTCACTTGGAATCTTACGAGCCTCGTGATAAATGCGAATCGTAAAACGGCAAGAGCAGATCCGGAGACGTAATTAAGAAACGAGGAGCAGTTTCGGCGCAAGAAGAGCGCTCGGCGTGGCACATAAATCTGCTTTTCAAATTAAATTCAGCTTTACAAATCCGCCGCGTGTCCAATGGTAAAAGTTACTCCATGGAACAGCAAACATAAGGTAAGCTCTTTCTCTATGCTAATCACACTTCAGAATGTTTTTCGTGTCGCCGCCGGGAGTATGAAATATGTAATTTCAGTCGGGATTATCATAATTTATTTCGCATAAATCCATATTATTCGATCTAACTTTGACACGCGCGCGCAATCGTCTCAAAGCGTACCGCGGATATGCAAATCGGCATATAAATTCCGCGCGTGGAAAAGAAAATAAGTAGAATTTCTGCGAAAAACATTTTTATTTCGCGTCGAGGAAACACGCGCGCGTTTCGGTAATTTTCTCATTTCAAAGTCTTACACAGAAAAGACCGTCTGCCTGCTGTGCTTTCTCCCGGTTTCCAGTTCGCGTTCTAAACGACTCTAATGTTTCATCAGGTCTGATTACATCGTCCGAGTGTGTGTGTGCGTACGTGTGCCGTCAAAGGACCGCCCTACAGTTTTGACAAACTGTCGTACGCGAGTGCTCTCCGTCCGAAAAGTAATTCAACCGCGATGCCTAATTTCGCAGTTAAATGAAATTTCGCCCGGACGCTTTGTTCACGGGGCTTGCTTGCGGGATGGAAACGCCGCGACTCTCAGCGCACTTGCAAATGAGGAAGATTGTTAATACTGATTCCGATGTTCAGAGCGCGCTCCGACACTGTAAGAGCGTCATACTTGTCGGTCATACGGTTCGCTGATAATTGTCAAAAGCGACATTCTCATTGGCCCAGACTGATTTGAAATGTGTGCGCGTTGAACGAGGATGGAGAAAACGGAGATTGAATTACTAAACATATATAAGTACTTACTCAAAGTCTGCTCATTACCTTTGCTGATCGGTAAATCGGATTTGACGCCAAGTATGTTGGATAATTAAACGTTTGCACGCGAGCGTACCAAGACCATGTGGCTTTCGTAGTTTTATTAGATTATCATCAAGATGTTACAACATCGTTGTTTCTGTTAATTCTCCAAGGCGATAAAATAAGTTTAAACAGAAGGATGTAAAATAAATTTGTGTGCATCTTGTTTACACGAATAAAATATTCCCACTCATTTAATTAATTCTTGACGTTTCTCGGAATATCATAAAGTTTTGGCGCATCACTTCCAAGTTTCTCGGTAATTGTAAGATTTATGAAATTTGAATGCGACACACACATTGTTGCTTGCATTGTTGCAATAACGTGAGCTGAAATTTAAAAACATGTAAATAGATGTGTAAACTGTCAAGATCGGTAATTGTGTGTCAACCGCGAATCGCGCATTATGTAAATTTATATCAACTTTTCTCTCGACCTCCTCGTGGAGTATCTGCTGTTGTCGCTCCTAATTCTACGGCAAACGTTTGTTTATCATTATTCGCGAACGAGTTTCTCGCAAAATAAGTGGAACTGCTGTGATGAGAGACCTTTGAAATTCGCTGTCACGCCGAAAGCATCTACGCACCGAATTTGTTGTCGAATAAACGAGAGTGCGCGAGTTACGTTGCCGCTTTAGATACTAATTGGAGCGGTACAATTTCAACAGGCTTCTATTCATATTCCGGTTGATGTATTATAGTCTGCTCGCTCGTACGGATACTTATGACAATGCGATATACGTGATTACTTCTAACAATGCAATCCGAGACACGCATACGCGATACACTCGCGCGCATACACCCATATTGACTACTGACATCAGTTACGCGTATAGATACAGGAATTTCGACACACATGCCAGCTCGTTCGATGATTGACCCATTGTATTAACCAAGTACCAGCTGATGAAATTGCCGCGTTGTTTGTGCGAAAATCTCCGCCCGGATACGTGCGTGTTCCATTGATGATGGCACCGAACCGTAATCGAACTTACGCTGGCTCATCGAAACTTGAAGATCGTATCGCGCGTCGCGGTTAAAGTAAACAAATCGCAATTTCTAATTGGATTTGAATTTTTTTTTTAATTTTAAAATGTACACGTAATTATTTATTGACGCAATATATCGATCTCATCGATTCGATACTCCACGAAATTCGATCTCCCGAAACGCTATCGAATGGGTTGAGGTACATTTATTATCTTCGAAATTTATGCTCAGTCGTAAAAAAAAAAGCGAGCATCGTATCCCGGATAGAATAAAATGAAAAAACCATACAACGCTACACAACTCTCGTGAAACGAAAACGTATGATCCCGGTGTCACATAACAGAGTCTATCGACTTTCCGAATGCGTGTTCGTCTCGCTGATAGAGCTTCTGTACTAATGCATCGCTACTGGCAGAGCGCAACGCGATATGACGCACACGTTGGTGCGCGCGAGACGGAGCGAACTGTCATTAAATTTATTAATTCCTATATAATGAACTGCACACTGTATATAACGCTCGACAGCGTTAATAATTACATTTGCGATGGAAATTATTGCCCGTTGGAAAGTTTCCTCTCAGTGCTTTATATGTTGTACGAAGATAATAATTATGGAAATAATTACACACAGAACTGAACTTTATGTATCGATTATCGAACATCGCGGCTATGTGTGCGCGCGATCCTGCACGTGTACGTGAGATTATTAAAGGGAAATGTTTTAGGAAGGGTACTTACGCTCTTTTGCGGGCGCTAATCTTCTCAAATGTTTTAGAAAGGGTACTTACGCTCTTTTGCTGGTCGTTAATCTTCTCAATCCTCCTATCGTGTTGCGCAGTTCATTTTGTGCGAGCAATTTTCCTCATGACAATTCTGAATTTTATTACTAATTGTAATTTTCGAATTTAATAATTTGGATTATTCTATTTCTTCTGATTTAAAAATACATTAAATTATCGAATTACGTAGCATACACACGTACACACTTCCGATTTTGTTGACACAAAAACCCGACGTACATACACGTGTTGTCGAGTTGAAAAAACAAAACGGATATTGTACTCCAGGCTACGGCCGTGCTGGGGTAAAACTTAACGAGCGAGGGTGACTGGTTCGTATTACAAAGCAGCGAAAAGAAAGGTGTAAAAACAGTCTCTGCATTATAAAGAGGACTAATTAGCGGTTGTTACCGGCACAGATATTAATTAAAAGTTTTTTTTTTTTATTGTTAACATATAATCAAAAGCAAGAAAAAAACACATAGAATTAATACGACAACGTTATAAAAATTTGTTGCAATCGTTAAAAGATGTGAAAATTAACTTATTGGATATAAATATATATATGGGTGTGTACTGCAGATTCATTCTTCGCTCAACACATTCGTCGTTTGCTTTCGACTCCAGTTTTTTCTAGTCTTTTATTAAATGCGTACAAGTGGCGAAATAAAATTTCTCCGAAACGCAGTTTGCAGTAATTCGGCGAAGATGTACAGTTATGAAAAACGTTTCAATTCGAGAAACGACGCGAAATACCACTTAATCTACATTTTCTTTCAATTCTCTTCTTGATCTGCTTGATGTACATCGACGTTTATAAGAAAAACGCACGGAAAGTACTATACAGTACATACATATATGTGTGTGAAATACGAAATCTCGGCGTCGTTACAAGTTAGGTGAAAGATCGGTACCGAAGTAGTTTTACGTTTTTTTCTTTTTCTAACACAGTATATACAGCAACTACAGAACCGTCTTTTACGTACGCACGTGAATTACGTCGCTATTGGACCAAAATGCTTCGATTATATCATGGTCCCATCGACAATGAAAAATTCGATCATGGACGCTAACAGCGACAAAGACATCACCGTGTCTTAACGTTCCCGTTGTGAGTCGTTCTGAAGAGAGCGAAGCGCGCTTCCGGCGCAACAATGCCGTTAAACTCGCTGCGAGGACACAAATGCTGCACGTCGTCTCTCTTTACGGCGAAAGGCGAAACAGAGAGAGTCCCGGGATATTCTCCCCGATATCCTCGCCATCGCGTTCGTGTTCCTCGAGAGCTAATGCACTTTCGAACAATACGTTTTTGCCGGTAACCGTAACGAGGATAAAATCCGCCTCGAAGTCGGAGCCATTATAAGTTCGCCGAATAAACCTGCCTCCTTCTTGCAGGTAGTGCCTTGTGTCGCCGCGTACCCGGAAAAGCTCCGTTATATATTTATGTGCCTGCATGAAAACCGTCTCTCCTTCCCGTTGTTGTGTGCGCGCAATTTTCCAAGTTTAAGATTCCATATATCCCGCAGATCGTCTCTCTCTTTCTCTCTCTCTCTTAGCGTGTCTATCCTTATTTCCCGAGTTAAGCGGGTTTTATCGTTTGATATGTACAAGGCGCACGTAACCGCCTATATACTCGCGCTGCTGAATTGTTTTTGCATTAATTACATGTATTATCCAATATTGTTCTAATTTCTAAAACAACAAATTCTACATAATATATAGTTTATGTAACATTCAGAAGAAATAATAAATTATACACGGCTGTTCGACTCACGATGCTATATTGAAAGAACAAGTATAGCGAAAACAGAACACAAGATCAAATTTTGTTAATAGGTCGAATCGGAGTATATAAAAGGACAGCAATTTGGTCCAAACTTTTTTCCGATAAATATCCATTTACCCACATGGGAAGTTAACAGTTTTCTTTCTCCGTTCTTTTACAAAACAATCTGTATATTTGTGCGTCAAAATATTCGAACACAATTTCGGAATATTATCGTAACTCCGATAGCGGCTGTTTACCAATAGTAATAATTAATAAAATTCTTTTTAAAAAAAAAACGCCATTCTATACATGACAATCGATAATCCGATAATGAGATTACATCACATAGTACATATCCTAAACTGGTCGAGACATTGTTGAGTCGCATTGCACAGTCGCAATGAGTGGAACGA
This sequence comes from Pseudomyrmex concolor, assembly GCA_014839585.1. Classification (NCBI taxonomy): domain Eukaryota; kingdom Metazoa; phylum Arthropoda; class Insecta; order Hymenoptera; family Formicidae; genus Pseudomyrmex; species Pseudomyrmex concolor. Next base: position 13,051 of record QVOB01008984.1, on the reverse strand, counting down.
ACGTTCGGTTTACCGCACGCATTCAATAATTGAGAGACTGCAATAACGGATACGCGGCATTCGAGGCTTTTTAGCGGAAACGGTAAACGTGACTGTTAATTTTGCTTTGACTAAACCTCTGAAATGTATGATTATTTACATTTAATGCCTCACCAAATTACATTATTTATTAATGCAAAAGTTTGCGTAATTTTGTACTCGTGAAATTTCAAGTTTTCAGTTCTCACAAAGTTCGCGACTTTCCTACGGAAATATTTTCTTCAAATTTATTTAATACAAACGGAAAATAACGCAAATTTAAAGCGAATTTTTTCGATAACAATGCACTCCTCTCTCACTGTCATTTTTTCTTTCACGAGTATTGTTTTAGGAATGTTGTCGCTGCATTGTTTGTAGGTCACGCGTTATATTAGTACGGCTATTTCTTAGCTTTTGTAAGAATGGTCTTTTTTCGCAGACAATTTCGGAAAAATTTCAGACGGACCCGCGACTTTTTGCCAAAACAGAAAAAGACTTTCATACTTGTTTACGTAGTAGGGTCAAATTCCACATAGTTGCCCTTTTTCCCAAGATCAACGGCCTTGAAAATATCGCGAAAGTTCTGATTTTAATAAGTCTGTCTCTGATCGTAATAACAAATATTTAAAGATAAAATCTTGTTTCTCTAGATAGAAAAACCAATGAATAAGAAAGTGGGAGAGAATATAGTTCAGAAATATATTGTTAAATGATTGTTTGCTAATATAAACTTTATAGTCTTCCCACGTGCTTTTAGTTCACTATAACGAGACAACTATTATATTTCTCTAATTTGTATCAAATCTATTAGACAAGCTCAATATTCTTCTTCACACATTTTCTCAGAGTTTTCAAAAATATAATTATATTGTCTTATATGTATATATATCTATATGTATATATATCTATATATGTATTATTTTACACACATACAGAGAACTAAACGTGTACATATACTCGGCAGCAATTATATTAATCCATCATTTACCGATACGTATCTAAAGTCGATGAATTTTAACGGCGCGTAACTCGATATAATTTGTAGCTCGTCTGTGCTCGTCATTGACAAACAACGAGCCACAATCTTTCTGAGATCTCACAACTTGTAGCTTCTGTTTGTAAAAAAAAAAGCCTGAAAGAAAAAAATAATTGCATGTGCAGCAACTTGTTTTTTTTTTTTCGAATTTGAACATAAATACATCTCTCGCGGCTTGTTGACTCGCGACTCAAGAAGTTCGCGATCTACTTACTCGCGATCTACTTATCCGATGGGAAACACGAGTCACGCGCCGTGAAATCCCGGCTTAACAATATTCGTCTTCGCTCGTGTTTTTCAGGCGACGGGGCGCGGCAATTGGATTTGTCACAAGGCGGAATGCGCATCCCGATCAGCCTAACGTTCTAACAACGTGTAACACTTGGAAAGACGCAACCCTGAGTCTCGCGACGCTGAGATATCGTTACTTTCGCGAGAGACAGACGCGTCGCAGCAACGAGTCGAATCCCCGAAGACAAAACCGCGAAAACAGAACCCCCTTCGCCCGGTTTCGTGAAAGTTGGACGACAGCGCTTAAGTTCGCGCGCATTCAGCCCGGAGTACATAGTGTCGGCTAGAATATCATCCAAAGAAGTAGGACGACCGGAAGCAGCGTCGCGGCCGTTCTGTCGCCGCAGCAGTGATGCATTGCCGCTGGGTGTTCCTCTGAAACAAACGCCACGCTATAATGCCATTTCGCTCGGCCGGGCTCTTAGCAGGTGGTATTTAGAGCGACGTTTCCGCAAACTCTTGCTTTGGGCGAAGCCGTCGTTGCTCCACTCAACCGGTTACAAGTTAAGCAATTTTGGAAAGAAAATTTCTCTTCGTGTTTTTTGAAGATATCAGTTTGTATGGTGTTTCGTTTTCACTCACAGACAAATCGATTGTAGTCAAACAATTATATGTATCTTATGTTGTCTCGTATAAGTGAAAAGATAAAAGTAAGATTTACTATTAAAAAAAAAACTTCTAAAATATGTCCGCGCCGAAAGTTATAGATCTTCTGAGTTCGCTTAACATTTAAAGAATGTCTATCGAGTTTGCAAGTAATGCTCAGATGCCTGCACGTAGCTCACGCCCGTTCTAAAGCGAAATTGGCATTTTTCTTTTACCATCGACTATGTGGACCCGTACGCTGTTAGGATGAGTGTTATTGGGCGAGCACGTGTAAAGGCCGGAGTCTCTCTCGATCGCCTTCTGAATGAGTAAACGGCTCGAAGTCACCGGTCCCTTTTCCGTTACCAAGCTGATGCCGCCTCTCGGCGAGTCGAAGTTAATCGCCTGCGAAAGAAGGAATATAAAAAGCACGTCGAGTTACTTGCCTCTGACGTGACCAGGTACGGATGATGCCAATTTGGGGGAAAAGAAGGAGATGGAAGAAGTGTCGACGGAAACGTGTTCGTTGCAACGACAGAAGTCCTTTTTTCTAGAACTTTTTTCAGACACGGGAATATTCATTTCCTGACCTCGTTGCTGTATACGATATAAAACACGCGGTTGTATCACGCGACCGTAATTATGAAATTCATGATCTTTTCAACTCTACGGAAACTATTGATTAGAAACTTAAGAAAAGTTCTTACTACATCCAATTTTATTCACTTTTTTAAGTTTTTTTTTCTTCTGTTTGCGAAACAAGAATGTTATATTTTCAACCATCTGCGTCGGAATTAATCACAAAAGATGCTTGGTGAATCTCGCTATAATGGATAATTAATGAGTTGACTGTCTGCGCAAATCAGTGTGATTGTTTTATAAGCTTCATTAGGACGGAATTCATTACGTCACTGAATTAATCATGTTTAATTACTACCGACGGAATTGCAGTCACGATTGTTCGTTCTAGAGATTTACATATGCAAGTGCGATGATGGAAAGACTAATGATATTTTTGGAAACAACAATAATAACCACGTAATGTATTGTAAAGTTTCGGAGAATAAACGTGAACATTTATAGAGTTTAATTACGAAAAGTTTTGAGAAAAATGTGATAGTATTTAAATTATTATTGTTAAGACAATATTGCTCTTGTTTTTTTTCTATCTTGCGTTATATTGTTGAAAGCGACTGCGATAAAGTTGGGAGAAGAATCGCGATGTAAGTTGTAAATACGAATAATTAGCTAACTCGACAAGTTAATTATCTTCTCACGCGCGAACGCAGACAGACGAGAAGAAGCTGGAGACAAAAGTCGTTTTGCTTGTCTCTGACATGACGTGAACGAGATTTAAGACACTTGGTGGAAAATCGCGGATGTGAAACAAAAGTGGCAACTGTAGCTGTTTTCCTTGAATGGCAGTGAGCGTTTCGAGACGTTTTCCCGAAAGTACAACTTAGAGCGACGTTTACGCAACTGTCTTGCTTATTCCAGTCGTTTGGGACAAAAATAAGTACGAGATTGTTAAAATAAAGTGTAACTGGCACGTAAAGTTGCCGGAAAACACTCGTCTGCATATTACGAAGTAAACGTAAGACATATTCGACAAACTACCGCGACGCGTCTGAAAATGATTTTGTCTCGCGAGGTGTTTTTTCCTCTGTTATTCAAAATATGCGTGTCATATCGCAGGTCGATAAGAACAACTGCTCTGAACACAAGCGCTTCGCGAATAAAACGGAATACTCGGATATTTGTATTGTAATTCGCGTGGTAGAGATACATCATCGCGTCGAATGTGGGGAAAGCAAGTCGCTGTCGGTGTGTCTTCCATAAATATCGCGAAGGAAAAGCATTGCCATCCACGGTAATCGATATGCGCGCCAGTCCCGATGACAGCGCGCGTACATGACCACGGGGTTTTTTTTAACGACCGCGAGAAACATGAAAAATGTTTCTGTTTGGACCGATGTGTATGTCTGCAGCCCGACAGCGTCGGTTATGAAATTCAGATGGATTTTAGCTGAAAGGCAACGCCTTTCGCGTGACACGAGTTTCAGGCGATGATTTCACGCAACACGCGGCACAATCAAAAAAAAATGTGACGCACAGTTGTAAGATGCGCTTTACCTGGTGGTTGTGGCTCCAAATTATTGTCGACGGCGGCTCGGGCGCGTATCTCACGTAACACGTTAGATTTATCGTGCTGTCTTTGTTGATGAACAGCTCGGGACCGCCGGCTATTTCCGTCACAGGCTCTGTAAATATAAAGCAATCACATGTGCAAGATTAAATAAAAATATTTTGGCTATGTGCGCGCGCGCGTATGTGTGTGTATGAATATATGTCGCAAACATTTCTTGATTTGATTGCAAACAGAGATGCTTCTCTTCTCTTCTCCCGCTTTCTTTGCGAAAATTTCCTAATATTTCCTCTCAAAACTCGTAACTCAAATCCAAAACTGAATAATTTTTATTGTTACTGAAAGTACGAGATTGTCTCTTTTATCCGTGTCCGTGTATATTCCTTTCCGTATATTCTTCGTCTTTCTTCCCTCCTCCGATCTATCGCTCAAAATAGGACAAAAAGGACGGTCGAAATGAAATGCAATAACCGCGCGGAAGAGAATAGCCGGTAGCTTGGCATTATATTCACATTATTTCACAGGAAAACAGGCTCTCTCGCAGGAAGCACCGAACGGAATCAATTCCAGATGACTGGAAGGTTCCGTGCGAGAGAATTTCGCTTTGTACGCCGATCGAGAAGAAATCATTGAAGCACGAGATACACGGATTCTTTGGAAGTGCTCCCATTCTCTGAACCGCGGTTACAGCCGTCTATATGCACATCGATATGTCCGCGAGGCGTTAAGAGCTCGCGTAATTTCCGCGATGGCAATACCGTTCGTCCGGAATTTTTGTCCACTCCTCCTTCTCTTCCTCCTCGTGCTCGTAAGATCATCAATGATCGCGCCGGAGAATGTAACACCCGGGAAAACGTGTATTATTCTCCTCCATTCTTCTTCTCCTCCTTTACCTCCTCCTCCTTTTCTTCCTTCTTCTCTTTCTCTTCTCTTTACCGCCATTAAATCTTGATGCTGGAAATACCACTACGACGAATCTCTGCGTCCGCGGTACACAGAATCGTTACAGTCGGCCGAGATTCTCCAAGTTTCTCGGATTCCTATTGGTAGATCTCAATTATCCGACAAACCAGTTTCGAGACTTCCTTCGCCGTTTGCTGCTGACCGACTTGCAAGCGGGGGCGGTCTGCGGCGGCACAGGGAGATCTTCATTTCCTCCCCAGGAATACCAAAAGCGGGCAACGGCTTATTACTGTTTCACGAGCCGGAGCTTTTGTTGCTCACATCACTGGCGTTTATCTCTCAATCTCCCTCCGGAGTCGCGACTGCCCCAGCTACTCGATGGAGTGAAATATGAGCGGATTAAACGGCGAGTAGACTCCTCCCGGTAGTCCCCTCCCCTGTTATCACGGTGCGTTATTCCGCGTAATAACATTTTGCGATGAGCGTGCCGTTCCGAAGATTTTACACGAGAAAGCTCGCAATTTGTAAGCGCAAGATGTCGTTAAACGAAGTCGATCCTCATTCGGGAAAATGTTTACCGCGATACGTCCCGCTTCTTCTTTTTCCAGCAGCAAAGTTTTAAGAGATCTCTTCGATATTTTCGAATATCAAAAACATGAATTATTTCGATGATGTGCAGATACTTCGAAGCTGATATTAACGACATGACGATTTCGGAGCGGTAATAATTTTCCTCGACATACCGCTCGCACGAACACTTTAACGGAGTATCATCGCCACTCGACAAAATTGTAGGTCACTCACACTGTGAAAGTTTTCTCGGTTTCGAAGATGGAGAGCACAAGCATCGTTAAGATACACGTTAATTAACGAGAACACGAGGAGAGTTCATCGTTAGCGGCTGAGGAGACGATCTTTTTTGCGAATGTCGCTAACAATGTCACGCCGAAATGAAAAATTCACAATTTTCCTTCGCGCAACGATCACGTACATAAGTTAATCAGTTTCACGAGTATTCGACAGTGGATACACACAGTTGAAATCTTCGAGAAGACGGAAGGAGCCTTTACTTGTCTTCGGGGGATTACATCATGGGTGAACGCTCTTGCGCAAGCACATCTCTCGAAGAGACACGCGGAGTCATTCGTTTTACGACATGCTGCAAGTATCTCAAGAATTCACGACTCCGCGCGAACGATAGCGCCTATTAAGAGAAACGATCAGTTATTTCGACAGTTCACATTGTCCGGCCGGACTGGCAAACGCGCCAGGAATTCGACCGTTGATCTTCACTTTTCGTCGATTATCGTGCGAGAATTTTTCTGCGTGATAAAAAAAAAAAAAAAAGGAAAGAAAAGGCGAGTTATTATATTTTATAGTTACTTTTTTTCAATTGTTCAGTAAAAGTAATACAATTTATTTGAACTCTGTGAACTCCATGAGGATTGATATAAACTTTGGATCAAAGCCCCAAGGAAGTGAGATCTTTCGACTTGATTTCTTTCATTTTATCAGCGCAAACATATTCATGAAGCGTTGTACATAAGATGCATCTTATGTAGGTATTTCGATACAGAAAGCGCGCGCTCCTCAGGCTTCGAGATCTTCAGCTAGGTTCGAGATCTTAGAAGCACCTTCGACATCTCTTAGCTCTTCGTGACCGCGACGGATACCCTCGGGCTACATTGGCAGTATATTCCTAAATTTCGCCTGAGAGCGAATCGAACCGTCTGCCCTCGCCCGTAACCGAACTATCGATCTCGTATCTTTGATCGATCACCGTTGTCTCACCTTTCGGGGGTAGAAGGTAGAAATAAATCGAGGTCGGACCGCGTACGTGGCCCGACCGCGACTTCGCCCGCAATTGAATCACCACTCCACCGTGTTGGAGCCGCAAAAAAGACTAACAAGCGGAGCAGATAGTAAATCGACGCTCCCTCTGCGAAATAGCGCTTGGCTAAGGAACGTAGTTTTCTCTGACCCTGAAGAAAATTGCGGGTCGTACGATAGCGCTATCGTTTCTGTATCGCTACCAGACGGCTTGTTACTCTTTGTCATATGTTAGCAAAAAGGCGGTCATTTGTAGCTTCTGTTCCTCGTCATTCAAAGATCAACATCATCGCGCAAAATTCAAATGCAATGTATGTATTTTTTTTATTATTATGCGATTTTATTGTCTTTACAGATTGTATCGGTTTAATACGTCACAGATATTTGTCGCGTCACTTTTTTAAATTGATTGCGCGTGTCTCACGAACAGACAGCGTGATCCTACTATAATCGTTCTCGTGTGCATTTCCTTCAATACTAATCTTCCCGGTTGGCGTAAAACACAACCACTCGATAAATCACGCCGTTACAGCGAGACGACTGTATTTCAGGAACGCAGTCGCGGACTATTTTTCGTAGCGTCACTCGAGACCCGGTGTCCATACGTTCGTACTGATTAGGAACATTAACCTGACGGACATACGCAACCGACGGTATCGGGGATAAGTTAGCGACGGGACGGGTATGCAACCGCCGAATGCATTACCACCGCTGGAGGCGAGAGGAAAACAGAAATGCCGAGCGAGCGGGATAGAAAGCGAACGATCGCAGTGACGCGTACGTATAGGACCCTATACGTTACGTGCCATATCGTCAGGAGCGAGAGTCGCTATTGGGCCCGACCGTCCGTCCTCGGACACGCGCATTTCTACGGCCGATAATGATCTTCCATTCGCGCCATTGCCGATAGAAATTGATTGCGCTCGAATGCGACGATCAATGACTGCTCCCGGAATGTCACGTGTCCTGTATAACAGCGCACTCCAGTGTATGCGCGATACACGTGCGTGTATATTCGACGCCCCGTCATACTGATCCCGCATCACTCGCCAGTACATCACCGGCGAAGCGATCCGCGCCCGATAGACGCGTCATTTATGGAAGGATAAAAGGGCGATAAGGGAATGTATCGCGCAGTCCGAGCGGTGAAGTAAATAATTGTTTGGGAGATTATATTGCTGCCGCGTTTGTATAGCATGTTCTCGTGCGTTTCTCTTCCGCTGTGTGTGTGTACAGTATTATTTGCAGTATTATTTTGTATCACATCTTTTTTCACAGACAATAGCGAAAACGCAACATTTGACTTCCGTTCTTCTGTCTCTCCTTTATATACAAAACAAATCACAGATAATATCAGGCTGAACTTTTTCACAGATTAGTTTTTTAGCAATTGGAATCATTCTCTTTTTCGGTGCCGCGAAAAAAAATTCAAAAGTCGAAAATAAAAGCCACTCTAATATTACATTGCCTTTCTATCGAGCCATTGACAAAAAAAAACTCGATATGTGTAACGCCACGGTTATAAACGAGAAGCGTATTTTTATTCTTCGTTTTCCCGCTCATATAATCGACATTATTCTAAACACGAGCATATTTTACAGATTAATGTCTTATCGGCGCGATGAAATAGCCCGGGCGCTTCCTGCCCTGGCCGTTGGATACTAACGCGATCAGAATGCGTTCCCGAGCATGAACCAGGATGCCCACCTGCATTACGATACTCTCCGTGGCAAGCGATTCCGCCACGCCCGTAAGAGAACTACGGCTGAACTACCGAACAAGAGCCATTTACACAAAAGGCGATGGTAATGGCGAGATTCTTAGCTGGAATATCTCCTCCCCAAGTTTCAGCCCCAACGGAGAAAAGCTTCTCGAGTATCTATACCCTAATAATGCGTTGTTACTGGCACTTACTTAAGCGCACTTGCGACCATTAGGAATTCTAATTACTTTCGTAGCTGCCAATTCGGCTCGAGAACGATCTTGTTATCTCGCAAAAATAGAGCAATTTCATAAGATCATTGCAATTCTTCGCAAGATGCACATATCCGTTTCGAGATCTGTAAAAAAAACTAAAACTAACCTTGACGCAACAAATATTTTGTTCATCTCAAAACTCACGAAAAAAATTTCCAAGATATTCTTATATCTTGGAGTTTTGCATTGTGCATATTATTGATTTATTGTCATATAAAGTTTGGTTAAACAAAGATAATGTTTAAACCACACACACAATATCTGTCTACTGTATATCGAGTACAACTCAATTGTCCGAAGAAAACTTCATGTGTATCGGGTATATATTTTCACCGAGCGCGGAGACACGCGGCTTCAAGGATCACATTCGAACGATCGGTGCGGTGTAGCGTCCTTTTACGGACGTCTTTATCGGCAATTTACTCGAGCGAGACCGAAACGAGCAATGGAACTGATCGGGCGCGATACGTTTTGCGGTACGTCGTCCCCCTTCAACCGCGAAAACAATCCCAACGAGAACGCTCGATAAAAGCTCGTGGTTATTTTGAAACCGCGATCGGCTAACAAACCCCGGGAAGCGTTATTTCCCGACCGCGACGACGGACGTACCGATTTTATCGTCCGCGATAATCCCGCAAAATAGCGTTTCCCCGCGAAATAGCGGAGGCCCGGGCGATCCACGCCGCAAGCTTACAATGGTGTCCGGCACGACCGACCGAGCGTTACTTTTCTCAAATTCTCAATATGACATCCTTTATTTCAGCTAAACCGACCGGAAGGTGCCTTTGGCCACCGGCCAGAATCGGAAATCATTCCGCCGCCATATTGAGCTAACGAAACTTTATTCCGCCTCCGTTCGACCGTTAATCCCGCTCTATTTTCTAGGAAACGTCTATCCACTACCGGTAGGAATGTACAGGTGACGATGAGAGGATTATCGGAACCGGATTAAGCAATGCTTCCATCTAGGAATTGCTTCGCCGTTATACGCTTAACCATAACCGACGTGATCGTTAAGCTCTGATCGTTGCCGGATGCCGAATTAATCTTGCCGGCTATAAAAAGATTTAACGGCTAAATTCTCCGAGCCAAGCACGTTTTTGAGATTTTTCAAATAGAAGAAACTTCTGTTATTTTAAAATAATCATTTAAGTAAATGCCTTTTCGTTAAATATTAATCGAGTGTTTCTGATTGCGTCAAAATCAATTTTAGAGACGCAAATGTTTTCATTACACACATGTTTGATAAAAAGAAAAAAAAATTTCTGCCACAAAAGCGAGACAGATAATGACACCATAGCGGAAATATCGATGTGTCAATGTGGCCGTTGGCACGATAAAAGTGTCGTCGGTATTATCGCTGCAGCTACACACACGTTGCAAAATAGTTTTCGGCCTGTGATATATTTCCTTCCTCGAGATATTCGAAATAGTTTAACGCCGTTATTACGCGGGGATGAATTTTCCTTCACACGTACGATTTACGGCTTATATGCATTCGATCGCCTGTTTTATCATGAGACGAAGGCACGTCTGAAATTCACATCGACGAGTGCAATATCTCATTATGTGATAACAGTACGGTAAAAACTAAGGCATTAGAAAGATAACATATACCTTATCCGTGGCAATTTTTTTTGAAAATAAATGAAATAGTTAAAATATTTTTTAAGTTGTTACTTCTCTTCGTATATTTGCCGTACATTGCTGTACTCTGTGAAAATTTCAAGTTGAGCCAATTTTTAGTATCTAAGGTTCGCGTACGCATCGGATTAGTCGAGTGCAGAATGTATGGACGATAACGGAGGAATTATCGAAGATCGGATTAAACAATGTTCCAGAAATTGCGCCGTAAAGGCATAACGATAACAGATATTCTCGATTCTTCTCGATTGTCGTAAGCTTTTATCGTTACGATCGCGTGACTTCGCGTCAAAAAGTTCAAAATGTGGAATCTCCGACATTTCCGAAGCGAAAATTCTTAGAGAAAATATAAAAACCATTGACCGACGAAGACATTTCGGTTATTTTCGAACAAATAATAAGCTCATGTTTTTTCGCTCTATCTCCGCCATAACTCACAGGAAAAGTTACAACCAATCGCCGCGTGAGAATAGACGAGTTATTTTCGTGTTTGCAGTTTTAGAAATCTTGCTTCTTCGCATCGATCATCCTATCTATCGTCTCGTGATAGATTATCCATTTTAATGCCGCGCTTCTGTGTTCCCGCCAACAGTCTCGTAGCATTCGCGTCTGAATATATATCGTTCGCGACGAGCGGAAACGACGGAAACAAGATTAATTTAAGCGATGTTTCGTGAAAATTATATTCCGTTGATGTACGTATGCGTATATAACGATTAGAGATCAATATTCACCTTTCTGTCGTCAACAGTTGTTGCCAGTAACTCGATTGTAACTTCTCGGAAATGAGCATCGCGAGAACGTACGAATCAGCTCAAATAATCGAATCTATAGTTGCGCGACAAAGACGAAATTCGAGTTAATAAAACTGACTCGGAGAGATAAGTCGGACTATGATATTGGCGGTTGTGTCGCAGCAGCGAGGGTGAGAAAAAGCGCAGAGCGAAAAATTACCGGCTACGGGATTGCTAGTAGACGACTTTTAATTAGTTTCGAACTTGCCGATCGGAAAAAAAAGTAATATTCAGAGTGGTAGCGAGAGTCGATAGGCGAAGCAATTAAATCGCGGTTGGTTCTTCCCCGATCGCCGCATTACCCCTCTTATTTCGCAACATGTTGTCCGACTTAGTGGGAAGAACGCGCGCGCTCCCGGCGGTTTATTTAGTAATATGCGGCGCGCGCGTTGTGACGAATTAACGAGACGGCCGTCCGTTAAAAATGCGAAACCTTTAATTTGAATGACTACAGGTCAGATCGCGGCCTGGCCGAGAGCGCTCGTGTAGCGTTTGCGCGGCGTGTAATTACAAAGTACAGTGCCGACCCGGATCATCGTGATAACAATACTTGAACCTCGACTCTTACCATGGCGTGGCATTGTAATTACGGCCCGTTGCTTAAGTGCACCGTGCTATTTTTGCGCGGGCAAAATACGGCCGTCCAACATCGTGTTCGATGCGCGCGATACGCGACCCCGTGGTTCATAACGATTCTTTTAACCCCGTGAAACTACCGGTGAATATTTTACAACGTTACGCAACACGGAGATGTATATTTTTCATTGCGCGTTAATCACCGTGCTTTAAACGTGCCTCAAGCGCGACAAATGCCCATTCGCACGCCGACGCAAAAATATTTATTGAACGCTTATCGCGCTTTGACGCGCCAATATGATCGATATAAACACGAAACAAACCTATTTTTGCATCATAATGTCTCTTTCCGCAGCGTGTGCGACGCGTATTTAACTATGCGCGTATTTTATCGTAAAATTCACGCCTGGCAACCTGTCAAGTCCCTTATTAATATTTATGAGAAAGTATCACGGACTCGTAACAACTCCCGTCGGCAAAACGTTAAAGCGCTTTTCAATCGCGCGCCGTCGAGAGCGTTCGCGCGCGCGGACCACCATAGTGTTTGGGGATTAAAGCGCGAAAACTCGATACCGCGGCGTAAACCGCGAAAATTCAATGAACACGACTTTATATTGTCGTGACAATATAAAAATTACGTTACGTCAATATCGCTCGACGCGCTCGTCCCGGAAACGGCAAAATTGAGATTAATGGCGGTAAATAGGCGCGCATCTCATCGCGCTAAACTGTATACGAAGACAATAATTCCGGAGCGGAATTTACATCTCTTATCAGACTCGGAGGCGCGGAAACGCCGAACAAACAAACAGTAACGTCGACGACGACGACGTGCGGAGCGACTGACGAGATTGTTTCGCCGCCAAGAGAAACAGGTGCAATTCCTGCGTTTGTTTCTTGAGCTTACCACATGAAGAAAATGAGTTCCGTTACTTTTAATTAACGCACGCAGTTCAACGAAAAGAGAGAAGAGACGAAAGTACGAGTGATAATTGAAAAGCGACGACGCCGATCGATCGTTCGCCGTCGCGAAGTATATTTTCGCGCTCAGCCATTGCTCAGCGTTATCTATGAAATTTCACGATAGTCGTTCGCCGGGACGCGAACAGTCGATTCTCTGATATCCGTTTGCGATCGTCTTCGCAACTCGCGTAGCGCGCGCGTTCGAATATACGAGGGCGGTCCGATAAGTACTTAGCCTCACTGCCCGATGGTGTCAGTATCGCAAGAGAGATTACTATCGTGTAGTAC